>CACVCL010029399.1:0-72187 GCA_902729485.2 Mus minutoides | reverse complement strand
CCTGGAGCTCAGTTCCTGTAGGCTAGCCAGAACAAGGTCCCCCAGGCATCCTTCTGTCTCTATCCTCAACAGCTCTAGGGTTCTAGGCACACGAGTGGCCTTCTCTGGCTTTTCTCTTGTCAGTGTTGCCACTATCTAGAGCTGACAAGATTGTCTGTTGTTGGTATTTCTGCTCAGTGTGGTCAGTTAGGCAAGTAAAAAGGAAACTGCAGGCACTACAATTGGAAAGGAAGAGGAAATGCTATCTCTAATATAGATAATTATCTCTAATATAGATAATTGTCTTGGTGAGGGTTTCTATTGTTGCAACAAAACACCAAAACCAGAAAACAGGTTGGAGAGGAAAGGGTTTGTTCAGCTTACATCTCCACACTGCTCTTCATCACTAAACAAAGTCAAGACAGGAACTCAGGCAAGGATGGAACCCGTTGTGCATGAGCTGACATGTCATAGAGAGGTGCTGCTTCCTGGCTTGGTCCCCACAGCTTATTTAGCCTGCTTTCTTGTAGAAACCAGGACCACCAGCCCACAGATGGCACCACCCACAGTAGGCAGAGTCCTTCTCTGTTGTTCACTCATTGGAAAATGCCTTGTAGCTGGATCTCACGGAGACATTTCCTCAACTGAGGCTTCTTCCTGTCTGATGACTCTAGCTTGCTTCAAGTTGTCACACAAAACCAGGCAGTACAAAGATGGACATTTTTTCCTATTTTTCTTTTATTGAAAATAAATTCTTTTCATACAGTGTATTTTTGATCATGATTTCCTCTTCTCCAACTCCTTCAAGATCCTCTCTACATTGCCCCTTCAATCCAAATCCATACCCTGTCTGTCTCTCCTTAGAAAGCTATTATTAGGTTTCTAAACAACACTTCTAATGACCCTTAGTTTTAGCTGTCAGTCCCTGCATTACCGCTTCTCCCTTTTCCTCCTCTCCTGTTTGATCGTCCCATTTCTGACCCCTCATTTATCCATAACTATCTATTCTACTTCCCTTTCCTAGAGATATGTCTGCCCCCCAGTCCCTTGTTCTATATTAAACCTCTGTGATTATATGGATTGTAGCTTCTTTATCAAAGACTTAGCAGCTAACATCCACATATGAGTACATACCACATTTGACTTTCTGGGTCCTAGTTACTTCATTCAAGATGATTCATTTAAGGTTCATTCATTTACCTGTGAATTTCATTATTTCAATTTTAATCTCTCAGTAATATTCCATTATGTAAATGTGACCCCACATTTTCTTAATTATTCATCCACTGACAGGCATCTAGGCTGTTTCCAATTTCTGGCTACTATGAATAGAGGAGCAATGAACATGGTTGGCCAACTGTCTCTGTGGTAGGATGAAGCATCCATTGTGCATATTCCCAAGAGTTCCATAGCTGGATCTTGAGGTATATCTATTTTCGGCTTCCTGAAAGACTGCCACACTGATTTTCATGGTGGTTATACAAGTTTGCATTCCCGTTAGCAATGGCTGAGTGTCTCCCTTACTCTTGCAAACATATAGAGAACACTCTAGGAAAGATCAAAAGACTCACTAATAACTATCTAATAACTAATATTTATCTAATAACTATAACCTTACTGTGTGGTAAGGTACAATATGAATATACAAAAATCAATGTTTTTTTACCCACTGGCAATGAATAAATTAAGTTTAAAAAACATGTCATTTGCCAGGGATCCATCCCACAATCAGCCACCAAACATAGACACTATAGCATATGCCAGCAAGATAGTGCTGAAAGGGCCCGGATATAGCTGTCTCGTGGGAGACTATACCAATGCCTGGCAAACATGGAGGTGGAAGCTCACAGTCAGCTATTAGATGGAACACAGGGTTCCCAAGGAAGGAGCTAGAGAAAGTACCCAAGGAGCTGAAGGGGTCTTCAACCCTAAAGGTGGAAGAATAACCATGAACTAACTAGTACACCCTGAGCTCATGTCTCTAGCTGCATATATAGAAGAGGATGGCCTAGTTGGCCATCATTGGGAAGAGAGGCCCCTTGGTCATGCAGACTTTATATGCCCCAGTACAGGGGAACGCCAGGGCCAAGATGTGGGAGCGGGTGGGTAGAGGAGCAGGGCCGGGAGTGGGGAGGGTATAGGGAACTTTCTGGATAACACTTGAAATGTAAATGAAGAAATTATCTAATAAAAGTTGGAAAAAAAACATGTCATTTATAACAACAATCAAAATAATAAAATGCATAGGAATAAAACCAATAGAGTTTGGGAAAAACTTATACTCTGCAGAATTATATAAATTATTGAAAAAACTTAAAAGCCTTTAAATAAATGCAAAAATATTTGCATTCATTACTGGAATACTTAAATTTCCTAAATTTTTCCAAAGAAATCAATGTAAATTTTCTCAAAAATATCAGCTAGGTGTGTGTGTACGTTTGTCTGTATGTCTGTGTGTCTGCAGCTGTGTATGTCTGTGTGTCTGGGTCTGAGTATATGTTTGTCTATGTCTTCATTGTCTGTGTTTGAGTGTCTGTGTGTCTGTGTGTGGGCATGTCCATGTGTGTCTGTGTTGTACTGGGGATAAAACCCAGAAATATATACACATATAATGTTAAAACTGCAACAATTATTAAGAATGTAATGTCTTAACATAAGGCTACACATAGATCAAAAATAAAATAAAAATCATTATGGTTGTAATTATTAGACTTAGCAACTTTAATGAAATTATTAAAAATAAATTCACAAATCGCTGGTCAATTGATTTTTCAAAGAGTACTGAGAAAACTCAAAGGGCAAACTGTCACTATGATAAATGGTGTTAGAGGAACTTAACCATCCACACATGAAGGAAATAAGTTTAATTCTTATGCCATGTACAAGAGATATCTGTAAAGGGATATTAGATCTAAGTGTGACCAGAATTACCTCTTCTAAGTAAACACGGGAGTAAGTCATAAAGACTTTGAGTTAGGTAAAACCTGTTTCATACAATTTTCCAAACATAAGTAACTACAGAAAGGTTTCCCAGCCTTCATTCACTGTTGGTGGCACCGCTAACTGATGCAGCCACTCTGGAAGTCTGTGTGGAGCTTTTTCAAAAAGCTAAACAATAAAACTACCATGTCACCTGACTAAACAACTCCTTGACATACACCCACAAATATTTGCTCAGCCATGTTTATTGTTGCTCTAGACACAACAGTTAGAAAACAGGAACAACCTAATAGAAATTAATAGAAATAACCAATGATCATTATAATATATTATATAATATACATAATATGATAAAATTTATCACCTTGCACAAAGCTAAAGTCCAAGTGGGTCAAGGACCTCAACATAAAACCAAATACATTGAATCCAATAGAAGAGAAAGTGGAAAAGAGCCTTGGAACAGGGGACATTTTCCTCACAGAACACCAATGGTTCAAGCTCTAAGATCAACAATTGATAAATGGGACCACATTAAATTGAAAGCTTCTGTAAGGCAAAGGAAAATGTCAGTAGGACAAAACAGCAACCTACACATTGGGATAAACAATCTTCACTAACCCTACATCCAATAGATGGATAATATCCAAAGCATATAAAGAACTCAAGAAGTTATCCTCAAAAAAAATCAAATAATCATTTTTTTAATTGGAAAAAAATAAAATAAAATAATAAAATAAAATAAAAATTGGAGTTCAGAGCAAAACAGAATTCTCAATAGAAGAACCTCAAATGGCCAAGAAGCACTAAAAGAAATGTTCAACACCCTTAATCATCAGGAAAATACAAATGAAAACAACCTTGAGATTCCACCTTACACTAATCAGAATGGTTAAGATCAAAAACTCTAGTGACAGCACATGGTGGTCAGGATGCGGAGAAAGAGGAACACTTCTCCATTGCTGGTGGGAATACAAACTGGTACAACCACTCTGAAAATTAATCTGGCAGTTTCTTAGAAAATTGGAAATAGTTCTACCTGATGACCCAGCTACACCACTCCTGGGCATATACTCAAAATATGCTTCACCATACCACAAGTACACATGATCTACTATGTTCATAACAGACTTATTTGTAATATCCAGAAGCTAAAAACAACCCAGATGTCCCTCAATGTAAGAATAAATACAGAAAATATGGTTCGATTACACAGTGGAATACTATTCAGCTATTAAAAACAAGGACATAATGAATTTTGCAAGCAAGTGAATGGAACTAGAAAATATCATCCTGAGTGAGGTAACCCAGACTCAAAAGGATATGCAGAGTATATACTTACTGATAAGTGAATATTAGTCAAAAAGTACAGAATACCCGGGATACAACAAACTGTAAGAAGTTTAACAAGAAGACAGGCCCAAGTGAGGATGCTTCAATCCCACTTAGAAGGGGGAACAAAAAGCAGAGGGAGAGAGAGAGACTTGAGTGGGAAAGGGGAGAGGAAACGGAAAAGGGGTCAGGATCAGGTATGGTGGGACCAGGCCGGGGGGACCAAAGAGAATCCCAGAGAGCCAGAAGAATGAATGAAATGTACAGCTTCTGGGAGTTGGGGGTTAGGAGGGACCCTTTAGAGAGTCCCAGAGACCTGGGATGTGAGGGCTCAATGGGAGTGACCTTAGGGGAGAGGAAACTCAAAGAGTCCACCTCCAGTAGATAGACAGGGCTCCAAGAGGAGGGATGGGGTTACCAAGCCACCATGAAAATTTCTGACTCAGAACTGTTCCTGTCTAAAAGGTCTACATGCAGGGACTGTTCAGTGACCAGCCCAACTTGGGTCCATCTCATATTGGGGCACCAAAGCCTGACACTATTACCGATGCCATGTTGTACCTACAGACAGAAGCTTAGCATAGCTGTCCTCTGAGAGGCCCTACCAGCAGCTGACTGAGACAAATGCCAATACTTCAAGCCAACCATTGGACTGAAGATGGGGGACCCCTATGGAAGAGTTAGGGGAAAGATTGAAGGAGCTGAAGGGGATGGCAACCCCAAAGAAAGACCAACAGTTTCAATGAACCTGGACCCCTGGGAGCTCCCAGAGACTAAGCCACCAACCAAAGAGCATATATGGGCTGGTCAGAGGCCCCATAAGAGGACTTCCTTGTCTGGCTTCAGTTGGAGAGGATGAGCCTAATCCTGTAGAGACTTAAGACCACAGGGAAGGGGGATGCCTAGGCAGGGAGCACCCTCTAAGAGGGAAAGGGGAGGAGGAATGGTATGAAGAACTGTGGGAGTACGGACTGGAGATGGAGGCAACATCTAGAATGCAGATAAATAAAATAACTAAAAAAAGAAAATGTAGCACATGTACTCTATGGAAGACTATTCAACTATAAGGGAAAACAAAATCTGCAGGTGAATAGATGGTACTAAAAATTTGAGATTGAAGGAGCTGAAGGAGTCTAGAAGAGGAACAACAATATTAACTAACCAGAACCCCCAGAACATGTGTTTATAGCTCTACATGTAGCAGAAGATGGCCTAGTTGGCCATCATTGGGTGGAGAGGCCCCTTGGTATTGTAATCTTTATATACCCCAATACAGGGGAACGCCAGGACCAAGAAGTGGGAGTGGGTGGGCAGGGGAACAGGGCAGGGGGAGGGGGGAACTTTCAGGACAACATTTGAAATGTAAATTAAGAAAATATCTAATAAAAACTAATTGATAAAATAAAAAAATTTGAGGTTGAGTGAGGTAACCCAGGCCCAGAAAGACAAATGTCACATGGTCTCTCTTCTTGGAGGATCCTTGCTCTAAATCTTCAGACATGGGTATAAATCCTAGACTAACTACAGAAACCAGAACATTAAATGGGACCATTGTGGAAGATTGGAGAGGAACAATTAAGAAGGAAATGGGAGGCTACAGGTGATCTGATAGGGGAAATTGAAAAGGGATGGTTCTCCAATAAAGGTGGGGGGAGGGAGAAATAAACCTAGAAGAAATATGATACAAATAATAGTAAAGATATGAAAAAGTCATTAGAAGTCATACTATCTACCTAAAATACCTATCATTCACATAAATCATGTATAACTATGCATAGAGTTTAAAGGAAAATTCCCCATCTGGGCTGACAATGCTCACTCCATGAGCCAAAGGAGCATGTAAGAAAACCCCAACACCAAGCACAAGAAGCCCTATTTTCAGTTCTTAGTAGGGGTCATCCAAGAGAGTCCCAACACATACAGGAAGGTAAACATCTATTGCTGAAGACAACATGCACTGTAGATACAAGGTACAGAGGTCCCTGAACTGGATTGGACCTGAATGCTACCTCCATGAGGACTAGCTTTCATGGTACCAAAGGGTCCGCACAAGCTTCCAGAGGAGGGAAGTAACCAGCTAAGATGCTATGAACTACAACAACGACTAGCCTGGCACAATGATTGTCATCCTTAGCAGTCATCAACAGCTCTCAATTTCAGTTGAGACCCACTCAACAAGAGGGAAGTCTTACCTGGTATTGGAAATCTTGCTAACCAACCAGGACTGCTGCAGTCATGGATTTTAGAGGAGAATCTACAACCACAAGTCTCTGAGCCTGTGTACCAGAGGCTTTGCACGGAGATCTCTGGCCTGTCCTGGTGCGAGAGTTCCAGTGAAGGGAAGCAAGTGCGGAAAGGAAGGGGAGATCACTTCTGTTGCCGCAGTTGGCTCCACCTCCATCGCTGCCGTACCTTCCAGTTTTTTTTTTCTTTTTTATTAGATATTTCTTTATTTACATTTCAAATGTTATCCCTTTTCCTAGTTTCCCCTCCGAAAATCCCCTATCCCTACCCCGCTTCCCCTGCTCCCCAACCCATCCACTCCCATTCCCAGTCCTGGCCTCCCCCTATACTGGGGCATAGAACCTTCACAGGACCTAGGGTCTCTCCTCCCATTGATGACGGACTAGGCCATCCTCAGCTTCAGGTTACTCCATTACTCTGCAGTCCTGCGCCGAGGGTCGGGCTGGGCTGACTAAAGGCCGACTAGCCAGTGAGGAGTTCCGTAGAGCTTCAGGCAACGTTTCGGGGGACTAGACCTCTTCCCAAGTGTTACAGCTCTTTGAACAGAAGGCTTGGATGTCGGAGTAGTTCTCCCACACTTTTGATCCTTTCTGATAAGATTCTTATACACAGTTTTGGGGTGGGTAAGGGTCTGACAACAGGTGCTTCTCATTGGTTTGGACTGAGAGCTTTGGGGAAACCTTATTTGCATGTGGGAGGGCTTGGTGCTGCTCCTACATGACTGATGGCCACATACCTCTCTGCAGGGGACTGTGGAAGGCTGTAGCTGTGTGACAGGAGCCAGGGACCCAGGAGGCGTGGTCCAACACCTGCCATCCCATGCAGGTGGAAGTCACCACCCAGCAGGTCACCGGGGTTTCAGGCCTTTGCTCGACCAGGGACTAGGCTATCTGCACACAGCCCACTGACCCACAGCCCAACATAGTCACTAATTACATTCTAAATATTTGTCCTTATACCCAAAGGTAAGTGTAGTTCTTACCCCTCCTCAATCCACACTTGGGAGACAGAGGCGGGTAGATCTCTGAGAGTTCGAGGCCAGCCAGCCTCGTATACAAAGCAAGTTCCAGGAGCTGTTATACAGAGAAACCCTTTCTCTTGAGCTTGAATGCATCAAAATAAATTAGGTATGATTTCTCATGAGTAAGAGATTTGTCTAGAATGAAAATACAGTATCTGAATATGGACTGTGGTGAGTTTAAAAACTCTTTGAACATGATAAAAGCCAGTGCACTTGAATGACTGAAATATATTCTATGTGTATTGTATGTGAACTATAGCTTCGTACAGTCATGAAGAGAGAGAGAATGAGAGAGAACACAAGACAGAGAGAGAGAGAGAGAGAGAGAGAGAGAGAGACATAAACCGGCTTCTGCATCATGTTCAAATTCCTTTCAACAGTCAGCCAAGCCCTTCCATGCTCCAGAATCAAATTTCACACTCTATCTTTCTCCTTTTAAGATTATTTTTAGCTGTATCAATTACTTATGGCTGTACAATTCAGCAGCTTAAAACAATGACTAATCTATCTGTGAGCAGGAATCTGAGAGTTGAATTAAGAATCCTCCAGTTCAGGCTTTCAGTGTCCTGGAACCATAATCATCTCAACAGTTGGCTCAGCAAAGGCCTGCTTCTGGCTCATTCCTGTGACTCTCATCATATCTCAGAGCACAGCTGGCTGTTTGCTTTTCACATGGCCTCAGTGATTGGCAGCTTATAACAAGCCAGTGTGGCAGAGTGAGCAAGATGACCTTGGATATGGTGGCCCTGTTGATCTCGCTTATTCTATTCTTTATACAGAGAACCAGTGGAAACTCTCACAAAGGTGCTTCCCAGCACTGCTGTACCATCTGTCCCAAGCAGTATGGTCTCAAATGCAATCTGTTTCATTAAAAGGACCATGATTGCACCTTGTACCTCTGAACTCCTTCCTGTTGTCTAATTATATGATGTAATTTAAAGTTAATTGTCTTCTGCCTTGTCTTGTTACTAAAAATACATCTTTTTTAGTAGTTTGTCTTTCACCTGAGATTTTGTAAGAAACCCAGACTCACCATATTTCAGACCCTCTGAAATAAGATCTGTGCTTGTAGCAAAATGCATATGTGTTTTCTATGTACATGAAACTTGAGAGGAACCTCTGGGTTGTACTGTTCACTATTTGTTCATCCTGTAAGTCTTAAATCAATCCGTAGATATTAAGTACTGGGAGAATTAGCATTGGGTTTATATTTCTTCTTGTCCTGCACACTTGTTATGCTATAATTTGAACCTTAGATGTTCTCAAAAGACATCTATATGAAAGATGTGGTCTCCAATTTGGTTCTTTTGAGAGATAAAGAAAACTTCAAGAGCTGGGGACAAATAGGAAGTTTGGAATGGACATGCTTCTCAGTGGGAGATCTTGGAATCTTTGTATTTTTTTCTTTCCTTCTGTATGCCTGGCCATATTTTTTTTCTTTCCTTCTTTATTGCTGGCAAGCAGTGTGACTTCCAGCAAATCATTTCATTACTTTGCATTTTCATTTCTTTATTTAAAAGTCAAAACTACTACAAAATTTCTACATTTAATCATTCCATGCATGGATATCTCTGCATACATATAAGTTTGTTCATGTGTGTAATGGTGGTGGTGGTAGTGTATGTGTGTGTGTGTGTGTGTGTGTGTGTGTGTGTGTGTGTGCACATGAATGTATACAAATGCATATGCATCCTTATATGTGTACAGGTGGAGTCCAGGGGTAACCTCGGGTATCATCTTCAAAAAACACTGTCCATCTCCTTTGAGACAAGCAGAGTCTCTCACTGGCCTGATGCTCAGCAAAGGAACTAGCCAGACAAGCTAGCAAGCCCCTGTCTTGATGCTGCAATAGTAGCACTTACATCTTGGCACACTCCTCAGTAGTTTAGTTAGACTTAAAGCCCTATCGGTAGGAAAGCATTATGCCTGGCCTGGTCAACCTAGACCAACCTATGTTTGGTGAAGTTTCAGATCATAGAGGAGATCTACTCCCACTTTCCTGAACCAATGTGATATCTAATTGCATTATAAACACTTACCTTATACACAGAGATAAGTGTAGCCCTCACTCTTATCATAGAAATGTCTTTTTGCAACAGACATAGAGCATTACAGAAGGCCACAACTGCTCAAAATGCAGAGAACAAGTGGCCATGGGATAAATAGCTACGTCTGTAATGAAACCCTGACAGTGCTCAGAAGGCACTACAGAAAAGGAAATGGGGAAATATAAGAGCTGAGGGGCAAGAAAATGTGCTGTTAGTATTAAATACAACCCCAGTTGGCATGTCAACAGCAGTGTGGGAAATCCCACAAGGCCCTTCCCTCTGATAAAGTGTTAAAGGCAATTAAAGGCTATAGAAGAAGTCTTTTCTGGGGAGGAGTACCCCAAAAGCTACCCAATCCCAAGTGGCCATCTCTAAACATACATACACAAGAGCAATACTTATGGACTCAGCAAGTTGTATTTATATTTAAATGTGTATGAGAGAGGGGAGATGGAGAGAAGAGAGAGAGAAACCATAGTTAAATAGGTCATGAATTTGAGAGTAGAGAATGTGGGAGGAGGACAGAGAACGGCGGAAATGGCATACAGCACTCATGCATGCAATTCTCAAAAATCAAAACCCCTTTTATCTAAAATTTTTAAAGTTTACTCAGTTGAAAGAATAAAAATTTTCAATGAATTTTTGATTGAAGAAAAAGAAGCTTGCTAAGTTATGCTGACCGTTGGCCCCACATTTCTTAGCATTCCAGAGCGTTGGGTCATAAGAGAGTTAGACTAGAGTGTTAGTTATAAATCTTTACAAGTCTGCTAGGATTCTACTATGGATATATCCAGACCTGGGCTTCTTTCAGCTGCATTGTTTTTAATACTGTTTCAATGCTGCTTTAATACTGTTTCTCCATATTTATTGTGGGTCTCTAAAGTCGTTGATGTCTTCTACATTAGTTTTGGTTGTTTGGATAAATCTAGGATTTCATGCATTTCTTTCAAAATTCTTAATATAATAATATACGCTTTTAAAGTTGTCCCATATAAGATACTGAATTTTCTTGGTGACTGTTTTGACATTTCCCTATACATTTTTGACTGTGTTAATTAGGATCTCCACTTTCTTACTTAGCTAGTTAGCTACTTAGTCAGTCAGTCAGTCAGTCAGTCAGTCAATCTGTCTGTCAGTGAAAAGGTCTGACGATCTTGTTTATCTTCTCAAAGAACCAGCTCTCAGCTTCATCATTTCTTGTGGTGTTTGGTCTCAAGTTCATTAATTTCTGCTCTGATGTTTATCATTTCTTCCTGTTTATTGCACTTGGGTTTGGTTTGTTCTTGTTTTTTCAAATCCTTGAGGAGCATCATTAAGTCACTTATTTGTGCTCTGTCTGAATTTTCATGTTGGTGGTCAGAGCTATAATTTTTCTGCTTACAACTACTTTTAATGTATCCTAGAGGTTTTATTGTATCTTGTTTCTATTTTAACTTAGTTCCAGGAATGTATTTTATTTAATTCTTGATTTCTTGAGATTCCTTTGCTGTTGTTTTTAACCTCTGTTGCATTGTGGTCAAAAAGAATACATGGAATTATTTCAATTTTTCTGAATTTATTAGATTTGTTTTGTGTCTCAATATGTGGTCTATTTTAGAAAAGCTTCCATAAGTTGCTGAGTAGAGTGCTCATTCTTAGATGTTTGGGTGAATATTCAATAGATATGTCAGTTTGATATATGATTTCATTTAATTTTAATGTTTCTCTGTTTATTTTTTTATCCAGATAACCTGTCTATTGGAGAAAATGGGTATTAAAATCACCTACTATTACTGAGTTGTAATTAGTATCTTTAAGTTCTAAAATCATATATATGGACAAAAATGGGCTCAGTACATTGTGTGTGTGTGTGTGTGTGTGTGTGTGTGTGTGTGTGTGTGTGTGTAAATGGATGTAATAATAAAGAAGTCAACTTTGAATGTGAGTTGGAAGAATCACTGGAGGTGTTGAAAGGGGGATACTGATGGGTAGAAATGATGTAAATACACACTCATGCATAGAATTCTCAAAAACTTAAGCTAAATCTTATATTTAGTTTCTTACTATATAACACATTTCATCTTTTAAAGAACAAATATAAATTTTTATTTTAATTCTTTACCCACCATGACAAACTTCATTCTTTCATTTACAGTAAACCAACTTAAAGACTGTAGACAAACTCAGTATCACCATGAAAGCCTAACATCTTATGTGGGACATAATATTCTCTTGATGTTGCATCTGCTCTGGTCTTATACAGAACCATAGCTGTGTTAGCTCACACTTGGCTGCTTTATCCAAAAACATAACCTCTGAAACTCAGAGCTTGCACTGTGTCCCGCAAAGAAAAGCAAAACCTAATTTCAATAAAATGATTTTGCTGATGTAAACGTTAATTATTTTTTCTTGAATAAAAACCTTATTGTCTCTGTGTGCATTCTAAAGTTTAATGTTTGTTTGTTTGTTTGTTTGTTTGTTTGTTTGTTTGTTTGTTTTGGGTGGTTTTGTTTTTGTTTTGTTTGTTGGCAACTATGTATTTATTGTGTTTGAGAAGCCGAATGAGGCAGAAACCCCAGCAGGAAGAAGGCCCCGTCCAGTCTACAATTCCTGGTGAATAACAGGAAGGTTTCTGCTATACTCATCACAGAATGAGAGAGGGGGGCTCTCCACAGAGTGTCTCAAGCTTCTCAAAGTTCTTCAGGATGATGTCATATAACACAGCGTAAGCATTTCAGATCTCCATGACCATCAGACGGATCTCCTGGTACTCTGTCTCATCCAGCTCATGCATCAGCTGCTGATAATCACCCACGTGGGGCTGGCTTGGCTGCTTTGGCCACTGTGTCACCCCTCTTGGAGAAATACTTAAGAGATCTGCATGTGGAAGCCTTCCAGCTTAGTACGAAAGCTGGTCAAACACCTTTCCCCGGACAGCCACGCCAAAATTATTCCCATCCTCTATCCGAGGTATCTGTAGCTGCAACCAGGTAGTGACTAGATTGAGTTGCTCAATGACATCCTTGATCTCACGTTTTAGGTGTTTCAGGAGGACCACGATCTTCTCGTTGCAGTTCACTGGGCCACAGGGAGACCTTTGTTGTCTTCCTCCCCTTTCTTCTTTTCATCGTTCTCTTCCTTCTCATGTTGTTTCTTCCGCTCCTCCTTCTCTTTCTCCTTGACTGGATCAGGTACTGGGATGTCCAAAGGAGCCTTAAGATTTCTCAGGTTGGCTTCATTGCGATCTGGCTCCTTTAGGAACGCATCCAACTCTGAGATCTTCTTGGGGAAAGAGCTCCCAAGCAGGTTCTCTATCTTGCTACACAGGTCTTTCCAAAACACATCCACCTTCACTTTCCCTTCCTGCTGCCCACCCCAGGCTCCTTGTGCAGCTCTCACCCACACCCCTTCCTCCGGCTCAGGCCATGGCCACACTGAGGGTCCATCCCGAAGCCCAAGTCAAGGTGGATTGTGTTCCGTGAAGTTTAATGTTTATTAATGTGTGTATAGGGTGTGTATGTGCGTATGGATATAGTTCTTGAAGCTACAATGGAAACCAAACTCCCTTGAGAGGGTAGTTAAGGAGGAGGCTGGTGGGGAAAGAGAGGCTAGGGAAGGAGAGGGCATATCCCTGTCTAACACAATTTAAACTGTTTTCCTTGCCTGAGAGAGAGGGAAAAGGGAGGGAGGAAAGGAAGGAAGAGAGAGAGAGAAGAGGAGGGAAAGAGAAAGGGAGGGAGGGAGGGAAGGAGGGGGAGAGGGAGAGAGAGAGAGAGAGAGAGAGAGAGAGAGAGAGAGAGGAAGAGAGAGAGAGAGAATGGCTCTTAGAAGATGATGACAAGAAGCTTCCCTTCTCTCCTGGGAGAAGTCAGATCTGTCATCTAAATCTTCAGGAGTGGGCTGGCTGAGTGAATAAAGGTCTAGCCCCAAAAACCCGTGCTTCAGTTTTTATTCTGGTTAGGTTTGGCTTGGTTTGTTATGGCACTCACTGTTGAATTTCTTCTTCCACTTGCAGTACATCCAATCCCACCTACAGAGTTTAAATTGGCACTTCCTTAAAGACTGGACTCTAATTAAGTCTAATCTGTTGATCTCTAAATTCCATCAAGTTCAAGGACTCCACCTACTCTCCAGGAATGAAGAGCTGAACTCTGCTGCTCCCTTCGATTCCCCTGACTTCAGCTTCCTCTCCTTGAATCCTTCCTACTGATATGATCGTAAACCTCTTCTTACACATGGGTATTGATTCCATGTTTGCATACATGTGTATATACATATAAATGTGTGTTTCGTTTCCTGTTAGTACAATCTAGGTGTAGAAAACTGAACTCTTGTGTGCAAGAGCACTGAGAGTTGCCACTGCAGCTGAGCGGGCTGAATTATGGGTCATGCACACCTCCACACACTTCCTGCAGAACTAATGTAAGAAATAGTCTAGCTACCTACCACTCCATTTATTAGAAGAGGAATGATGATAATAACAATAATAACACTAGTAATTAATGCTGCTGGCTGTCCTCTAAACAGAAGCATATTTTGGTTTCTATCCTTGGGCATCACAGTGGTTCACATGATGCAAAGCGACCAAGTAGCTTTGGCATTTCTCATGCCTTTGGCATTTCTCGTGGCTTTGGCACTTCTCGTGGCTTTGGCATTTCTCCCTGCCCACCCATCCCCACTGTCTTGGCAGCAGCCTGCATTTCAAAATATGTTGTTGTTCCTTTGTAAACTGGGCAGCAAGAAACAGTTTCCAGACTCAGAGATCTTTCAGAAAGTGCATGCTCCCAGAAACGATTATTCTAGAAACAAGGCCAAGAATAAACAGGTAAGCTCAAGTCTGCCTGCGGAAGAGAATTCTTGAATGCCAGACAGCTAAGCTCTGCCTATCGCCATGTATAATGTTGGTAAAGTTGTCCTGGAACTGTCTCTTATATTCAAACATCCTCAGGCACCTGGACCAAAATAGCAGAGCCACCATAGAGAAGAGAGGTGCAGTAAGAAAAACAAGGGACCCAGGACCAAAATGACTGTTATTCATAAGCAAACTATCTTTCTTAGGCATTCAGGTTTCTCATTTGTGAAGTTATGTGCTCCTGATTCCAACTTGAACTTACCTGATCACAAATATCCTATCAGTCATTTATAAGGATATATATTTCCTGACCTTTCCCCAAGAAATGTTGGTTTAAAAAGTTGAGCTGTCCTGTTCAGAGAAACTCCATTCTCAGTGGTGGTAGCCCAGGAAAATCTCCGTATATACAAATTTAGAACACAGGAACCATATGACATCAGGAAGCTCTTCCATGCATCCAGTTCTGCTTCCGCCAGTTAAGTAATGGTCATCGAGCTGAATCCCTGCAAATCTCTGCCAGACCCTCATGACAATAGGAACAGTAGCTAACTTTATTGTATTTTATATCCCAATCTCAGTTTTACCTCCCTACCCCTACCTCTCCTCTCCCTACCATCCATTTTCCTCCATTTCTCTCAGAGAAAAGCCAGCCTCAGTGATATCAACCAGCCATGACAGTCAAATGGTAGTAAGATTAGGCACCTCCTCTTCTATTGTGGCTAGGCAAGGCATCCAGTAGAGGGAAGGGGTCCTAAAGACAGGCAACAAAGTCAGAGACAGCTCCTTCTCCCACTGTTAGGAGTCCCACAAGAAGGCCAAGCTACACAACTGTAGCATATGTGCACAGGGCCTAAGTCAGGTCCATACAGGATCCCTGGTCGGTGGTTCAGTCTCTATGAGGCCCTATGGGCCCAGGTTACTTGTTTCTGTGGATTTTCTTAAAGTGCCCTTTACCCCTTTAGATCCCAAGTCTTCTACGGGATTCCCTAAACTCCACCTAATGTTTGTCTGTGGGTTTCTAACAGCTAATACTTAGACAGTTTCAAATACTGTTTCAAATGTTTTGCATATTTAATATTCTGAATAACACCCCAAAGCAGATACTATTATTATTAGTAATAGTAGTATTTAAAAATACAGAAACAGATACACAGAGATTAAGGTATTTTCCAAAAGTAGCCTGGATGGTATAGAGTTAGAGCTAGGAATTAATCCGTTTCCTGTCTACTGAGTCCAGCCTCTGAACAACACCTACTAAAACCCTAGCCAAACTGCAACCCTCAGGCAAATGTTGAACAGTTCAGGAACTGTTCAGTCTTCAACAGACAGCAAGTACAGTCCTGGAGCAACCCAGTAATATAATAGCAGTGCCTTAGAGAAAACCTGTGTCAGTCTCTGGAGCCACAGAAGTAATAGGGAAGCTAATTCCACTACAGTAAACTGATTTTTGCCTGTCCGATTAAATCATTTCAGTAAAATGGTAAAACAAAAATCCTGTGATTAAAAACAGAATGTTAAAGCGGGTGGGTAGGGTAGCAGGGCCGGGAGGGGGGAGGATATAGGGAACTTTCTGGATAACACTTAAAATGTAAATGAAGAAAATATCTAATAAAAGTTGAAAAAAAAAAAACAGAATGTTAGAGATCGCTGATCTGGGGTCCCTCTTTTATACAGCTAAGACAACTGATTCTGAAGGACCTCAGAGTTTCTCCAAAATCACATGCTAAGTGCCAGGAAACTCCAGAAGTTCCTGGTTCCCAGATTTCCTTTTATGGAATCAAAATAAGCCTGTCAACCACACATATTTTTTTAACCAATAAAAGTAACCATGACAGGTGTCTGTCAATATGAAGATAAGATGAAAAAATAAAGACAACAGCATCTGGTTGATGAGGTTCTCCATGGCACCAAATTCAAAACCAAGTAACTTAAACCAATGACTGTGTCCATAAGGATGGTGAAGACCAGGGCAATGGCAGTCACACACACTTCCAACATTCAGATAACCACTGGCTGGCCTGTGCTGAAGTGGAGAGCAGAAGACTACAGTTGGAATTAGAGGATGAGCTGTGACCCTTACTACCCAGGTCATGAGACTGGAAGTCAAATAAGCCACTAACACAAGATCCGTGACACCATAAATGTCAACATGACCACCACAAGAAAGGTCTTCAACCCGATCATCTTTTTGGTGGAACATTGTCATTCACACTTGGTTTTCCTGCCTCAGTGTGGTAACAATTATTATACCACGTTACTGAGCTGAGAGACGCGTGGATAAATGGAGACCAGAATCATCTCCCTCAGTTCTCCCTTTTTTTGAACTTCTACCAGCACAGCAGTCACTAAAACAATAATGATGAAATTGTTCAGACATCAAGCTCCAGCAAGCCCCAAAGACAGGCTGCTCAGTACATGTCAGGACCGTTATCAGTGGGACCGAGCATGACTCAGTTCTGCCATCCGGCACCGCCCAGAGGTCACAAGAGCTGTGAAGCTAATGGGTACTTGACATGGAAACGCTTGTAGCTAATATTACCAACTTCTCTTCTTTTCTTCTACAACTGGAGTAGGTGTTCACTTCAATGGCAGATTAAAAGGCAGAGTAGAACATCAAAACTGTGTTATTACCCAAGAAAGACTTCACTCCATTCTCAGAAAAACAAACAAACCAAAACCAAAACAAACAAAGAAGAAAAAAAAAAAAAAACAGAAAACATAGCAGTGATTTCAATTTGTCAAGTGAGCAAGTCAGAGAGGTGGGTTGCCAAGGAAGGGAAGTTCCCAAGTCAAGTCACTTGACAGCCAGTAAGGAGTTTCCAAGCCCAGAACCCTGGGGCATCTCAATCTAGGCAGAAATCAAAACTCCTTGTTAATTTACCTAGAAGTCCAGAAGCATTCTGGCAGCACCACCACAATATGCAATCAGCATACTAAAGCATGTTGCCTCTATCACAGAAGACAATGAACAACGATGATAGGAATTCAGTTGTTAAGTTGCTCTTTATTCGGAGATCTCAAGGTCTGAGAAGACAGATATTAGCTGTCTTTTTTTATTAGATACTTTCTTAATTTACATCTCAAATGCTATCCCGAAAGTTCCCTCTACATCCGCCCTGCTCCACTACCCACCCACTCCCACTTGTTGGCCCTGGCATTCCCCTGTATTGGGGCATATAAAGTTTGCAATACCAAGGGGCCTCTCTTCCCAATGATGGCCGACTAGGCCATCTTCTGCTACATATGCAGGTACAGACACGAGCTCTGGGGTTTAGCTGTCTTTAAAAAAACGAACAACATGCCGGGTGTGGTAGCACACGCCTTTAATCCCAGCATTCAGGAGGCAGAGGCAGGCAGATTCCTGAGTTCGAGGTCAGAATGGCCTACAAAGTGAGCTCCAGGACAGCCAGGGCTATACAGAGAAACCCTGTCTCAAAAAATCAAAACAAACAAACAAACAAAATACTACCTTGTGTCTTGCCTCCATCCAGCCTGGATTTATAGGGAAGGAGCAAAACAAAGATAGTCAGTCGTCCCAGAGCTCACTCTTGCCCCTTGGGTCAGGGTCCTCAGGTCCTCAGCTGCATCTCAAAGATCTGTGATGGCTACACCTCGTTAGTTATGATTGTTTGGATGCTTCTGCCATTCTCTAGAAGTCTGGGTTCAGATAGTTTATGTGTAGTAGTAGCAACCTTCTCCTCTTCCTGTGGTCTATGGCCTGGAAGGGGAGGACAGGATTTTAGAACAAGCCAGTGTTTCTACATTATTAAATGATAGGGACATGCAGATTTCTTTAAACAATGTCGAGTACAAATATGTCATATAGAATATAAAAGTGCCCTAGTTGGTAACTCTTGCCACCTATTAATGTGTCTTAGAGTTCCTAAAAAAAAAAAAAAAAAAAAAAAAAAAAAACATTGATGGAGTATAAACATCTTAACTCATCTATACAGAATTCTTAACATCTTAGTGATAGGTGATTTCAGTATTTAAAAAGTTTAAGGAAAACATATTACAATGAAAAAGTAAAGAAAGAAGGTTTTGCTAACCCTAACTTTTCTACTAAGTGAGAAAGGGCACCTCACTATGTTTCAGCTAGATGCAGCTCAGAATTAATAACTATGTGCCAATAGCTTGCTGTAGACCAGAGGTTTTACCTGATCTCATAAGTTTCAGATACAAACCTACTTCTTAGTGTCTATGTCCTGCCTGATTCCTGGGACTGTGACTAGGGGCAGTTTTACTCCTAGGATTAGATTGTACTAGATGACACATTTTACTGGAAGAAAACAAGATTTGCTTGAGTAGATAATCTGAATAAAACATATAAATCTTTTATATCTAGGAACAAAATCAGAAATGAAGTCAGAGACTTGCAAAAAGACTTGGCAACTACTGCTGTTTGGAAGAGGTAAGAAGCTGCAGGATAAGGCATGAAGATAGCTTCTAGAAACCAGAAAACAACCCTGGCCAACCGCCTAGGAACAAATGTGACTTCATTCCTACAAACAGCAGAACTTAAATTTGCCAAGACACTGATTCATTTGGGAGCAGTGCTTCCCCCAGAGCCTAGCAGAACTCAGCCTGTTCAACTTCTTGACTTCATCCTCAAGGTAGACCCCGAGATCCTAGCCATGACAAGCTGATGTGTGGATGTGAATCCACACATAAGCACAAATTTCCAATCACAGCCTCCAGGTTTTGGTCATTATTATTGTTCAGGCTTTTTTCTATCTCACACTTGAATCATTGTTTTAATAAATTATATATATAATTTATATTATATATATATAATGTGTGTGTGTGTGTGTGTGTGTGTGTGTACACACTCACATATAGTAAGTTTTCAAAGCTATCATAGTTACCACTTTCTTAGCTTATCTTTCTTCTAGGTATTTCATATTTTCCTTTTGACCATTTTGCTTTTCTCCAAAATACCTTTTTAATCAGTGACTATTAGGAAAAAACACTCTATCTTAATTGTTCTTGAAAGTACTTTTATTCAACTTATATTATTTAAGATGCTTTGTCTGGTCATGTAGCTCTAGACCAGTATCTCACAGCCTGTGGCAGGTGTTTCATATCGGATATCCTGTATTTCTGATAATTTTGCTAACAGTAGCAAAATTGCAGTTATGATGTAGCAATGAAACAGTTTTATGGTTGGGGGTCACCACAACATGAGAAACCATGTTAAAGGGTGGCAGCATTAGGAAAGTTGAGAACCACTGCTCTAAACAGACTTCTTTTCTTTCACATGCTTGACAATATGATTTTGTGGTTGTCTAGACTTTTCTCTTGCTGTTGAGATGCCAGCGGTTAGACACAGAGCTACGAGTGAAGCTCAGTGTGTAGAGTGCTTGACTGGCACACTAGGGCCTCTGGGCTCAATCCCTAGTGCTGTATGGCTCCAGGGTGGTGGGCTATGTATGTAACCCCAGCACTCATGAAACAAGGAGAGGAAGGTCAAGAATTCAAGTTCATTCTCGGCAGCACAGTGAGTTTAAGAACATCCTACGCTGCATGAAATCCTGTTCCAAAATAAAAATAATTAAATGTTGTCGGTGACTTGCCTTTGTGTTTTTGACTGTTTTTTGGTTTTTTTTTTAATCTCTCTTTCCTGTTGTATAGAGTCTAGACATGCGTTTCTTTTCCTGGTATTAGCATTGCAGTGGTTTTCTATTGAAGTGTGTCAAGTTAACACAGATTATTATCTTAAAACAGTGTTCATGTGTTAATTCAAGTCTATACATGAACAGTACTGCATGGCACAGCTAGGATCTTAGGATCTATCTTGAGGCTGATAGCAAGATGTCAAACAAGCTGCATTTCGCTAGATCTGGGGGAAATCCTGTTCTCAAACTGATCAATTTCTGGCAGATTTAAAAATAAGATCTTTATATTCCAGAGGCATAACTGAGGCCCAATTTTATTTGGAGATATATATATATATGCTTGCAAAAACAATTAGTGAAAAACTAATTTGAAAGAGATCAAGGAGGGATATGAGAGTCCAGGAGAGTTTTCTTTATTGACGTCGACTACACGTCAAGGCATACCCCACACCGAGGAGTAGGTAAGAAACAGAAATTGGACTCAGTAAGATAGAAGGAGAAAAAGGTGAGGGAGGGGGAGTGGCCATAACATCATTTTGATAGACAACCAAGGCAAAACTTTAAACTTCTCCTTGTGGTCAGCCTACCCTTGATGAGTCCAAGTTCAGGATGCCTTTATTTTCAAATTACCTAAGCTGCTATTATTTTTTACTTTCTACATGTTTTAGTTTGTGAGCACACACAAACACACACACACATGCACACACATACCCATACCCACACATAGATTATAATATAATTATCTCATTCTCCCCTCCCCTTTCCTTTCTCCAACTTCTCTCATACACTATCCCACCTTTCTCTCTTTCAAATTCATAACATCTTTATTTAAACGTTGTTACAAATATGTAATATATTTATATACATATATACATATTCATAAATATATAAATACAACCTGCTCAGTGCATGCAATGTTACTTGTATGTGTATGTTTTTAGAGATGACCATTGATACAGTGCTCCCTGAGGAGTCATAGACTAACATAACCCTAACACCAAGCATGAGAAACACTTGTTTGAGTTTTTTGTCAGGGTTTTCCAAGAAAACCCCAAAACATTATAGGCTAATGGACTGCCCTTGGTTGCCCCAGAGGTGGGAGGTAAGTCACTATTGTTGATGCCCTTGGTCGCCCCAGAGGTGGGCGGTAAGTCACTATGGCTGATGCCCTTGGTCGCCCCAGAGGTGGGCAGTAAGTCACTATGGCTGAAGACTCCATTCACTTACATGCTATTTTTAAAATTGCTTCGGTTGACAATGCTCCCCAAAACAAGCATAGGCTAACAATAACAAAATCCAGGAGCCAGAATGAGAAATCTTCTTTGGAATGTTTAAGAGTTATTCAAGTGACTCCTAAAACAATATAGACTACTATTGTAAGACCCCCGAAACAGGGTCGCTCCTGTTCTGGGATGAGTTGGCACCCCAAAAACTAGAGAGAAACCGCTTGATGCAAAACCCACTGAGGAGGAACTCCTTTAGCTGGGAAGGGCTGAGGAGGTCGACCTTGAGCAGTAACAGTAGGGGGCTTTTAAAGGAGAAAGTGAGGAATTAGGAAGAGTTGGAAGGAGTTGGGCTGAGTAGGGCTACAGCTCTTCTCTGGGAGGTAGGGGGGGGCAGTGTTCTTGGTAAAATTACAAGGCATGAGGAGTGGGGAGTGAGCTATAGCTTTTTTTGTGGAGTTTATCTCCTTGTCTTTGGCACAGGGAGGCAGGCAAGTGTCTGGCTAGGTCTTTTTATAATTATTGCTTCTCTGGTTGTAAGGTAGTGAAACAAAAGGCTTTTTGCTGGCTTTAGAGAACAAAGAGCTTCTTACTGGCTGTTTTTTTTTAGAGATCTGAAAAACAGGCTTGGTGGTCATTTGGGGTTTTTACATTTTAGGGGGAAGCTCTTTGGGGTCTCACACTATCAATGCAGTCCATGCTTAAGAGTAGTGCTTACTGCTTGACACCACACACTTAGGACCTAGAATTCAGATGACTCAAGTGGATGACTCTAGCTTCTATGGTATACATGTCGTCAGTAGAGTCCTACCCAGCTGCAAAACCTCTGAAGCATAACAATGATCAGCCTGATAAGATATCCATAAGAATGAACTGTTGCTGATAACCAACAGTTGTTTAATTAGACTTAAGTCCCATGCAACAGGAAGGAATTCATGTCTTGTATGGGAAACCTAGCTAGCTTCCCAGGGTTTGTGAGGGCATGGACCTTAGAAAAGAATCTACCACCATGACTTCACTAAACCAGAGTAATTACTCACTACAATTCAAATCTCATCCTTAAATCCTGTGGGTACAGATAAGTGTAGGTAGCTACCACACCTCACCAAACAGAGCCTCTATTTACAGCAAATGGAGACTATCACAAACACACACACACACACACACACACACACCTAAACACAATACAGATCAGGAGGAGCCCAGCCTCAATGGATACACTTATATCACAGCTCCCATATCTATGGCTCAGCTCAGGGAGTATCCCAGAAGAGAGGGTGAAAAGATTGTATGATCCAGATTACCAGGAAATCTGCTGTGAAACAGTGTCTCCAAGAAATGGCTGAATAAACAAGACTGGAACAATTTGAATATCAATAAATCTGGTGACATGAAAGTCGGTAAAATGTCATGGGGCCCACCCATAGACAAATAACCATAGGTTATTTATGTTATGACAGCTAGAGGAGAATTAGCCTCTCCTGGATATAAGTCCCCTGTTGCTTGCTCAATGAACACTGGTCAGCACTGAAACCATATATACACAAACAACAAAAAAAAACTCAGCAAGTTGATTATATATTTGTGGATACCTATACACACATATACATATATGTATGAAACAATAATAATCAAAGAAATAGAGGCTAACAATGTAAGCATGGGAAGGTCATAGGAGGGGTTGAAGGAAAGATCTGGGAAAGGGCTGTAGGGACGAAAAGTGTAGAGGGAAAGGGATGTAAATATTTTTCAACTAAAAATATATTAATAAAATAGGAGTAAATGAACTTTCATCGTTAATGTAGATTGGATGAAGTAACTTATTTTTCTGTCACCTAAAGGAGGCTCCCACCCAACATCTTCTCATTCTCATACAGAAGGACCAATTCACACACACACACACACACACACACACACACACACACACACACAAGACTGAAGATTAGTACATTCTTTTGAGAACTACAGGACAAGTTCAAAATTGATATCGTAGCTCCTCAGCTGATCACATGAAAAAAAAATCCCTGTAACAGGGCCTGCCATGCATGACATCATCTGGGTCATAAGTTCTGGTGGAAAAGGTCACTTTAAAGGTCCCTTCTCTTTTAGCTCATTCTAGTCATGAAAGCCAACAAGGACAGCTAAAAGTCATCAACTTTCCAAGGTCCATAACCTGCACCCAGTCACAGGGAATCCAGACCTCCTGACTTGTAGGCGATGACACCGCATTGCCATGCTGTGACATGTTTGCAGCTCTCACTTCTGCCCTGACACCTCTGCAATGCTACAGGGGGTTTCCTACATCTCCCCTCCTCGTTCTTTTCTGAACTCACCCAGATTTTATTTACATATGCTTCACTACTCCTCAGTGGCCCCAGGCAGTAATTATATTAAACCCCCAAAATCTAATAAAATAGTTAATATAAAACTATAACATTGCCGTCAAAAGGAAGATGATAATTGTGACCTGGGCTCCAGGGAAATGGAGAAGTGGTCAAGTCACTTTGCTATTTTTACCTGCCTCTAATTATAGAAGGAATTGTATGTGTCTAATCGAATGTGCAATCACACAGACAGTGACTCAGAGCGCTGAGAAAAGTCAAACCACGTTGACAGCAACTATGCTCAAATGATCCTAATCTTTCACTTCTGCTATTACATTATTCATCTTCCGGGTGTTAATAAACCAGCATTGGCCTGGAGGTTCTCATCTGTAAGGTAAAGGACTTGGACGACAGGATCTCTGGTTTCCTTTCCAGGAAAAGCCTATGCTTTTGAGGGGTTATAGAGAAGGAAACAAGGATACTGGGTAAAGTTGAAGAGTTACACATCAAAAAAATGGAACCAGGAAGTAAAAGTATACAGTCTTTGCCTTCATTAAAAGCCAAAGCACCTGGGGCTCGGCCCTTTGGACCTACTTTCTTATCTTGTCTGCCATTTTCCTTGAAATAAATGATGCTTTCTAACTAGAAATGTTTTCAGTTAAAACTGTACACTTTTCATGCATAACGTAATTCAGCTTGAACAAATCTTTACGAAAGTTCTTCTACCCTGCCCCCACTCGACCAGACCTCCCCACTCCTTGTGGCTCTAAGTTTCTCAAGGGTTAGGCGAATCTTCTCTGATCAAGTCCAGATCCCACAGTCCTCTACTGTATCGTCTTGGAGACAGGGGAAGAAGGTTTATGTGGGATATGGAACAGTCTGAGGACAGATCGGGATGGGGCTAAAATCAGACTATAAAAAAAGACTAAAGAATAAAAAAATAAATAAGAAAAAAAGGGGGGTTAAAAAAAGGAAGAAAGAACGTTCTTCTAAAAGATCTAATGATCCTTTTGCACATGGCATTTTGTGGCATCAGAGATTCATAGCAATCCTTACAGTGAATCACATGAACCATGAGCCACAAAAATGGCTACACAGCTGTGAGACAACCATGCAGTGTAGAGGATAAAAAGCAGAATGTGAGACATGCTCTGCCCTGAACGTTCCATCACCACTTGCTGCAAAGCATCTCCTTGTTAGATGTTTGAGCATCATCCTGCCTACAGTCGGCGGAGGTTCAGAGACATGCAGGTGGCAATTAAGATGATAGGGATTTGAAGGCTCCTTGGACACCACTGCCCACAAAACAAAAGGAAAGAAGTATCTGTTTCGTAGAGCAGGCCATAGACCACAAAGAGATTCACTTTCAAAGCAATAAACAATTACAGCAGCGGAAGAACATAGCATGAACTACAAAACGGAAGGGACATCACCATTCGGATAGAGCCACTCATTAAGCAGGGGCAATCTCATAGGTTATCTATGAATAACAAACACTTCTGCTTAAAGAGATCATTCGATATGATTTTGTGTGTGTGTGTGTGTGTGTGTGTGTGTGTGTGTGTGTGTGTGTGTGTATGTGTGTGTGTTGGCCAATGTAGCATCCCAATCAGAACTTGAGCCATAACAAGTGTTTCCTCACTCAATTGCCTTCTCCTGTCTCCTAGTATTAGACGACAGAAGTTAATTGACCTTATGGGACACACACTTTTTGACTTTCGCAAATTCCCTTTCTGGTAGAAGTAGCTAAACAGTGCAATCTACTGGGGACACTTCTGATAGGTTTTCTTTCCTCATAAAAGTAGAAGGGTCAAAGATGATGTGATCTCTTTGCCCTTAACAAGGATGTTTTTAATTCATCTTGTATAATCTGTAACAGAATAGCATGGAGTTAATAATTTTTAATAAGCAGGAATATTTTTCTAATGTTTCTGGAGAGTAAGAAATCCAAGACAGAAGAGCCAGCAATTATCAAGAGTGTTTATTTTGCATTACTTCACTGCAGATTCAAGAAAACAAGAGAAAAAAAGGAAGGGAACATAAGCCCTCTCCTTTAATAATGGTTTCTTCTGCACACCACATTCATCCATCCATGAGAGTAACACCCTGATGGTGAAATTATCTCTGAGTGGCCCCACCTCCGAGGAGTGTAACAGTGGAAATGTTGCAAAAGAGGGAGTGGAAAAATTATAAGAGCCAGAGGACCCGAGTTTTTGCTATGAAATTGTCTCCTAAAAGCTGCACACACAAAATCTCACCAACATGGCTGCCCAAGCATCAACTGAATAAGAATAACACCAATTGACATGCCAAACTGGACAGGAAAAAGTCCAAGAAGGCTCAACCCTACACAAAGAACTATAGGTGACTGAGGAAAAGTGTGAGTAGAAAGAGCACACAAATTGATCAGTGCCAAATGCCCAGACCATAAAGCATATATACAGGTGACATACAGGCTCAGCAGGGTGTTGATGTGGAAATTTTTGTTGTATCATGTGATGTTTTTCTGAGACAAGACCCATGAGGGGACACATGATGTTTGGAAAGAGTATGAATAGGACTCAATGGACAGTGACAGTGTGCTTACATAATTCATTAGTCTTGCATCTTCACTCATCTTCACTTTATTGAGAGAGCACAGCAGAGAACTGGCATTCTGGCTGGTCCTAGTCGCACCTGGTGACTCATGTGGATTCAGAGGAGGACTGGGGTTTCTTCTGGATCATGCCACCACTGCTGACTTGTGTTTGTATCCTTATACTACTGAACTGAACTGATAATATCCTAACAAACAGAGATTGGAATCGCCTCAAAGAACTACATTTAAACAGGTCCATAGCTCCTTGTCGTATTTATCATCTTTCTTCACCTAACATTGGACTGTGGGCTAGATTCTCAAAGCATTTGAGAACCCTTATTAAAGTAGGTTTTGAAACATCTAAGCCTACAAGATGCATTTAAGAATATATCTATAGATACATGCATGCAATAATAATCAGTGAAAAAAGAGGCCATGAATTTGAAGGAGAGCTGGAAAAGGTGTACAGAAAAAAAAAAATAATCCACTTTTAAAATGTGGTATAGAGCTAAACAAAGACTTCTCAACTGAGGAATCTTGTATGGCTGAGAAGCACCTAAAGTCATCAAGGAAATACAAATCAAAATGACCCTGTGATTCCACCTTATACCAATCAAAATGGCTAAGGTCAAAAACTCAGGCAACAGCAGATGCTAGCTAGGATGTGGAGAAAGAGGAACACTCCCCAATTGCTTGGTAGGATTGCAAACTGGCACAACCACTCTGAAAATCAGTCTAGTGGTTCCTCAGAAAATTGGAAATATTTCTACCTGAAGACCCATCTACACCATTCATGGGCATATATCCAAAAGATGTTCCAACATATAACAAGGACACATGCTCCACTATGTTCATAGCAGCCTTATTTATAATAGCCAGAAGCTGGAAACAACCCAGATGTCCCTCAATGTAAAAATGGATACAGAAAATGTGGTACATTTACACAATAGAATACAACTCACCTATTAAAAACAAGGACTTCACAAATTTTGCAACCAAATGGATGGAACTAGAAAGTATCATCCTGAGAGAGGTAACCCAGACCCAAAAGGACATGCATGGTATGTACTCACTGATAAGGGGATACTAGCCCAGAAGCTCAGAATACACATGGTACAACTCACAGAACACACGAAGCTTAACAAGAAGGAAAGACATAATGTGGATGCTTCACTCTCACTTAGAAGGGGGAACAAAATAATCACAAGAAGCAGAGGGAGGGAGGGAGGGATTTGGGGCAGGGTGGGGGTAGAGTATAGGATCAAGTATGGGGGAAGACAAGAGAGAAGTCCAGAGGGCTAGGAGAATGAATAGTAAAATAGTCAGCAATATATAGCAGGAGGTGAGGAGCAACGAGGAGGAACCATTAGAAATTCCCAGACCCCAGGGATGTGAGAGGTTCCCAGGACCCAATGAGGATGTCATTAACCAAAATGCCCAACAGCGGGAAGATAGAACCTGAAGAGACCACCTCCAATAAATAGACATGGCCCCCAGGGGAGGGATAGGGCCATGCACCCATCTCAAATTTTTTAATCCAGAACTAAACCACCAACCAAAGGTATATATGGGCCGATCCGTGGCTCCTGCTACATATGTAGCAGAGGACTGCCCTATCTGGCATCAGTGAGAGGGGAGGCTCTTGGTCCTGTGGAGGCCTAGTGCCCCAGAGAAGTGGGGGGGGGGGAGGGTTGCTAGACGGGAGAGGTGGGAGTGTGTGGGTGGTTGGGGAAGTACCCTCTTAAAGGCAAATGGGAGGGGAGGAAGTAGAGGGTCCATTGAGGGGAGATTGGGAAGGGGAACAACATTTGGCATGTAAATAAAGAAAATAACTAATAAAAAAATCAATAGAAGCCGGGCGTGGTGGCGCACACCTTTAATCCCAGTACTTGGGAAGCAGAGACAGGTGGATTTCTGAGTTCGAGGCCAGCCTGGTCTACAGAGTGAGTTCCAGGACAGCCAGAGCACACAGAGAAACCCTGTCTCGAAAAAAAAAAAATCAATAGAAAAAAGTGAAGAAAGAGGCCATGAATAGCAGGAGAGCAGGAAGAGGTGTAGGGGGGTGGGGGGATTGGAGGAATGGGAAGAATTGTTACAATTACATTATAATTTCAAAATTTTTCCAAACTAAGTTTTAAATAGGACAAATATCGAAGCCAGAGCATTTGCTGTGAATCATTCATTGTGTGAGTCTGAGGGAAAAAAAATGCAAAGGCAGAAGCATCCCAGAGATGTACTGCAGCATCACAGAGCTCCTGCTCCAGACCACCTGCTTGGAGCCAAGTCCACTCAGTCTCCAAAACATTAATATGTTCTTGTTACTAAAAGCATTCTGCCAGTCAGAGGGAACGTCACAAAACCCAACACCTGCACTGAACTAACCTTTCCTTGTTCTATTGATACCAACTACACCCAACAGCACCACAATCCAACTTTTGGTCTAGCTTCTCTTAACTTTGCCAGATTTATTCCTATTTTGTATATGTTATGCATATACCAGCCACATTCTTTCTTGCTCTTGAAAGAGTTGAAAACAAGAATAATTTACCATTAAGGTATTTCTGAAGTCAGATGTTTCCCATTTTTTTATTTAGAAATATTAGATTTCAACTTAATTAAATTTGTTATGCACTACCTTGAAAAGAATCCTAAACTAATCAAATTTGATGGTTCTCTGCTTAACTTTTTGCATATATTTGAAAGAATAACAATTATAATACACTACTCAGCATTCTGTGGCCACTTATACAGGTTACTTATGAAGTAAAAAGAGATTTGTTTGGATACATGATTCTAAAGGTTCCAGGTTGAGATCAGATGGCCCATTGGTGTAGGTTTCTACTAAGGACAATGTGTACATGATGTAGGAGGCACTTCTTGAAGCAAGTGAACACTGACCTCCCTAAACCTGAAGTTAGAAAATTGCAGATTTTTATACCCCATGCACATTTCAAATGATCTAAAGACATTCCACTATGCACAAAACCCTAAAAGCTCTAAAAGTGTCTCAACCTTGAACACACGCACCTTTGTGAGCACTGGAGACACTCATCCAAGCCACCGCATAGACCAACATCTCACATGTCACCCTCTAGTGTATGCTTTATCATTAGCACTAGTCAAACAGGTGGATGAAGTTACTTAAAGCAATCAATCTACTCTGCTCTGCTTTTTAGAATACAGTTTTGTTTGTTTTGTCTTGTTTAATTTATCTATATATTCATTTCACATCACCCCTCTCGGTCCCCTCCTCACATAATCCCTTGTCCACTCCCCTCTCCCCCAAGAGGGTGCCCTTCTATATCCCCCACCCCAAAATATCAAGTCTCTGCAGGGCCTGACACATCTTCCCCTACCGGGGCCAGACAAGGAAGCCCAGCTGGGAACTGGATTCAAGAGACAGGCAGCAGCTTTAGAGACAGCCCCTGCTCCAGTTGTTGGGGAACCTACACAGAGACCAGAGACCAAGCTATACATCGGCCACACATGTGCCAGAGGACTCTGTCCAGCTGATACATACTCCCTGGCTGGTTGTTCAGTCCCTGAGAACCCCCAAGGGTCCAGGCCAGTTGACTCTGTTGGTCTTCCTCTGGGATTCTATTTACTTCAGGGCCTTCAATCTTTCCCTCAACTCTTTCATAAGAGTCCCAAGCTCCATCCAGTGCTTGACTGTGGGTGTCTGCATAAGTTTCAGTCAGCTGATGGGTGGAGCCTCTCAGAGGACAGCCATGCTAGGCTCCTATCTGCAAGCATAACAGAGTATCATCAATAGTGTCAGGAATTGGTGCTTGCCCGTGAGATGGGTCTTAAGCTGGGGTAGTCACTGGTTGAGCATTCCTTCAGTCTCTGCTCTATCCATGTCCCTGCATTTCTTTTTGACAGGATAAATTTGGGGTCAAAAGTTTTGTGGGTGGGTCAATATCCTTATCCTTACACTGGGGGTCCTGCCTGGATATTGGTGGTGGCCTCTTCAGGTTCCATATCCCCACTGCCAGACATCTCATTAAAGGTTACCTACATTGACTCCTGGGAGCATCCTCCCATCCCAGGTCTCTGGTACTTCCTTGAGATACCCCCATCACAACTCATCCCCAGCCTCTGCAGATGTCCATTCATTATCTTGGCCCACTGGCTCTCTCTCCTATCTCTCCCCATACCTAGTCCTGACCCCCTATACCCTTCCTGAACCTCTCAAACTCAGTTCACTCTCTCCTTCTGCTGCCTATGACTGTTTTGTTTCCCCTTCTAAGTGAGATTCAAGCATCTCTACTTCTTGTTTAGCTTCTTTGGGTCTGTGGAGTGTATCATGGCTATCCTGTGCTTTATGGCTAATATCCACTTATCAGTGAGTACATGCCATGCATGCATGTCCTTTTAGGTCTGGGTTACCTCACTCAGGATGATACTTTCGAATCCCATCCATTTTCTTGTGAAATTTGTGAAGTCCTCCTTTTTAATAGGAGAGTAGTATTCCATTGTGTAAATGAACCACATTTTCTGTATTCATTGTGGGACTGTGTACTTGTACAGCCATTCTGATGGTTCCTCAAAAAGCTGGAAATTGTTCTACCTGAAGACCCAGCTATATCACTCCAAAAGACACTCCATCGTACAAGAACACATGCTGTACTATGTTCATAGAAGCTTTATTCTTAATAGCCAGAAACTGGAAACAGCCCAGGTGTTCCTCAACCATAGAATGCGGTTGTACATGCTGAGCTTTAGCACATAGAAACTGTCCCATCTGGGATCATTTACATACAAAAAAGAGAAATTCAATTAAAAGATCAGCTCTGAATTTTTGAGATGTGCTAATATTTTTTCAAGGGGAAGACAAAAACCAAAACCAGTCTACCACCAAAAAGTTGAACTTTTTCTGGCTGAACACTCCAGGCCATCTTATATGTCAGCACTGTCCTTTAGTTCCTTGTTTTCTGGTTATTGGTTTTTTCTTTCCCTGTAAAACTAATTTCTCCTTTTTTTCATAAAGGAGTCAAGTAGGATATAGTCATTTCTTTGTTTCTTCCTAAGCTAAAAAAAAAGCTTCTAAGTGACAGAAAGGTATCTGTTATTTTCTTATTACTGCCTTCCATACTTTAACTTTATTCCAAAAATAGCCATTATTTAATAATTTATGCACATATTGTATGTGTTATTCAAGCTAAGCTTCATGAAACTTCTACAATATAAGGAAGACACTCTTATTTTTCCAGAGAAGAAACAGATACATTAGATAACTTGCAAGGGACCATGGGTAGAAAGTCTAGAGCTTATACTTAAACTCAAAAGTATTTGGTAAGGGAATCTGCCCACAATGTTATGGAGCAAAACTTGTAAATGTGTTAAATACTTCAGCTAATATTTCTAAGCATACAGCTTCAAAGGATACTCCAAAGGTGGAAATTTTATTTTAAGCTTTTATTTTTGAGATAATAATATAATTATACCTGTTCCCCTTTCCTTCCCTTCTTCCAATCCACCTCAAATACTTCCCCTTTCTCAATTTCAAATTAATTTTTATTACATACATATACATAGAATATATGTATATATATGCATAACTTGCTCAGTTATATATTCCATGATGTTATTTGTATGTATGTTTTCAGGGCTGAGGGCTTTGCATTGGATAATCAGTTTGTGTGCTTTACTCTGGGAAGAGCATTTTTTCCCACTCTAGGCACTCCTTAGTTGCATATCTACAGTTGTTTGTGTAAGGTCTAGGTCTGGTGGGCTTCCCACCATCCACTTTGGCATACCCATTGGTGACATCTTTGTTCACTGTAAGAAAAGACTCTGTTCTGGATCCCAGCCCAACCTTCCCTCACAGTTCTTCACTCTTTCCATTTGTATAGATGAAAGCAGCAACTGAAGGGGAGTCCTTGGAAGAGCTACTAAAGGCTTTGCTATTACTCTAAGTGTCTACATGTCTAGAAGTTTGTATAGCACTTGAACATCTGATAAGACAGGAAGGATGAGCTCATGGAACCTCAAAGGGAAAATCAGCTACTCCAGGAAATCCTTTGAACAGACTGTAATAGGATATGAGATGCTCTTAGTTACTGTTCTATTGCTGTGAAGAGACACCATGACCAAGGCAACTCTTATAAAAGAAAGCATTTAATTGGAGGGTTGCTTACAGTTCATATTTTGTCAGTTACTCTCATGATCAGCAGTGTGATGACAGGAAGGAAGGCATTATGCTGGAGCAGTAGCTGAAAGCTTACATCCTGATCGAAAGGTAGGAGGGAGGAAGAAAGATGGGGGAGGGAGAGACAGAGAGACAGAGAGACAGAGAAGGGGAGACAGAGACAGAGAGACACAAAGATTTAGAGACAGATGGAGAGGGAGAGAAAAGGAAAGAGAGGGAAAGGAAGGGAGAAAGACAGAGACAGAGAAAGACAGATACAGAGAGACAGAGACAAACAGAGGTACAGAGAGAGAGAGAGAGAGAGAGAGCGCCTGGGCCTGGTCTGGGGTTTTTAAACATCAAAATCCATGCCTGGAAACACATCTGTTCCAACAAGGCCACATCTCCTAATCCTTCCCAAACAGTTTCACTAATTGGCAACCAAGCATTCAAACTTAGAGGCCTATGGGGGTCATTATCATTCAAAATGACACCGAGACCATTCACCATCTTTTTTGTTCTGTAGTAAATGCTTTATGGATAGTAAGATACCCACAAAAGCCTTTCTGTGTGTACTTCTATGTCACAAAATGATAATTGTCTCTATACTCTAAATGTTCTTAGTAACTGAAGATTCTTGTTCTCGACATTGTTCCATGCATAAACTGTACATTTGGATGCCTGTGGATTAGAAGAGCCCTTGGTGGTGTCTGGCTTTGATAAAGGAGAAAGGGGATGCTGTCCTTCACAGGTATGAATGGAGAAATTGGATAAATTTTGACTGTTTTACAACACTGTCTAGTGTCAGTGTCTTTCTTGGTTCAGCAATAAAAAGTAAGTTCCTGGGACAGAATTTTCAGTCCCAAGACCAGTATAGAAACAATGTATAGTTCCAAGCAAACTTGTCTGGCAGATCATCCTATTACCCATGTTATCCCATCAATCCAATCTGTTCCTGCCAATTAATTACCAGTCCTCTGAAGCTAATGCCATTGTCTCTCGATGGGTTGATGGGTGAACAAGCTACAATGAGACCAAATGATGAAAATCAACTGACAATAGCAAATAGCAAACAAACAATTCATGGAACTACTGAAAAAAAAAATCTCAAGTGTATGATGCTCAGTACAATGCCAGACTCAAAGCTTACACTATGCACAGACCCATTCGACAGACATCTGTTAATATTTTTATAATTCCCTAAGTAATGGATAGCAAACATTATACAAGTCCATGTATGCAATAAAATCCATAGTATTTTGTACCAATGGGCAAAAATCAATATTACTCACTTGAAGGACAATTTTTAAATAAAGTAAATTCATTTATAAGAATGATCTTTAAAAAAAAATGTGGTCATCACATTCATGTCATAAAACAAGGAACATCATGCAAGTAATCAAGAAACACAAGTTCCATTTTTTATTATTATTCTTTAACAATGTATATATAAGTGAATGTAATAAATGCTTGGTCATTTTTATCCCCCAAGTACCCACCTTATTTCCCTCCCTCTGTAAATTAAACCCTTCCTCTTGCCTTAATTTTGATGGTGTGTGTGTGTGTGTGTGTGTGTGTGTGTGTGTGTGTGTGTGTGTGTATCCCACTGAGTTAACTGTAACTATTTTCATGAACTTGGGTGGAAGGTTATTTACTGGAACATAGGCGACTTAAAATTGGTTATATCTCTAAAGAAAAGGATAACCCTCCACTAGCAATAATTAACTATCCATAGTCCTTCAGTGAAAATGAAGTCTCATGTGCTCCTCCACCAGGCATGCTGAAATGAGGATATCCAATGTTGTGCAAGTCTTATGCAAGAAACCACGGATGTGATGAGTTTATGAACACAACAGTTGTGCTCTGTCTCCAAGACAATATCTTGCATGGTTCCTTCACATCCTCTACTCCTGCATTCTTTGCACACACTCTCCTCTCACGATGGCCCTGAGCGGTTGACACAGATGTCCTGTTTAAGACCAATCACTCTTCAGAGGCTTACTCTCCTCACTTGAAAAAGCTGTGAGTCTCTGTATGAACGAGTTACCCTCTAATCAAAAGATAAGCCTCACAGACAGCCGCTGAGAGCAGCATTCATCTATTCATCTATTCATCTATGGCTAGAAGTGTATCTGTAGGGCAGAAATCTGAGTTCTTATATAAACGTCCTAAACTCCTTATTTAGGTGTTTTGAGAGTCATAAGCCAATTCTCAGAAAACCGTTTGACTCAGCTATAGAATTCTTTGAAGCTGTCCAGCTGCAACATACAGAATTCCCCAAGTTGCTTGTCTGAGCATCAGCAAAGACTAAAGTTATCCAAGAGTGGCAGTTGGAACAGGCAGACATTAAATGAGAATATTTCCTAATGTAAAATGTTCACGAAAGAGGAATAAATATTTTTCCCACCAGAAGAGCAAGATTGGATTTCAGATTTAAAGAATACTATACACCTTTTGACTTCATATTTTAAAGCAAAACTTAGGCATACTTTTGGTATACCATGTGACATCTAACATACATACATTGTATCATGTCCAAATTAGGGTTAACTTAACTATACCCCAGAGATATAGCATATCTTTGCAATATAAATACTCAAAACCATTTCTTTTAGATTTTTTTAAATTTTCATAGTACTGTTATTTTCTATAGCACCCTGCTATGCAACAGAATATCAAGTCTTACTTTCCTATCTAGATATAACTTGATGCCTATTGACTGACTTTCCCCCACTCGTCTTCTCCCATTTAATTTTTTTCTTTTTTTCTTTTTTTATTAGATATTTTCTTTATTTAAAGTTTTTAAAACAATTTTGCCCTCCTTGTTCCAAACTCACTTCAAAACAAATGGGAAGAACGAGAGAAAATTGTATTTCCTTCTGCCAGAAACTAAGCTTCTGCATCTTCTTTTTTTGTGTAATGATGGATGTAGGAGGGGAAGGATGGGGCTTTTTAGGCAAACAGAGCAATGTGAAGTCACTCACACTGTATGTACTGAATTTGAAAGCAGCAGAGCTGCTAATTGCTTCTTAGAAAAACTCCAGAATACAAATACTTGCTGTTTCCATTATAGCGGAATGTCCCTTAAATTTTTTTGTCTCCTTTCTTTTTTTTTTTTGGTTTTTTTTGAGACAGGGTTTCTCTGCAGCCCTGGCTGTCCTGGAACTCACTCTGTAGACCAGGCTGGCCTCGAACTCAGAAATCCGCCTGCCTCTGCCTCCCAAGTTCTGGGATCAAAGGCATGCGCCAGTTTCTAATTGAGATTGTTCTGTGAAGCCAAAGGAAAAGAAAAGGGTCCCTTTGGTGCACTTTAAGGAACCTGAAGTGATATTATAGGAGAAACTGACCAATAGATCAATGTCATGCTGGGACCAGGGAAAGACTTCAGAAATGGTTAAAAGGAAGTGTGGAGATGGCAAATTGAATATTTGCTTAAATATCTAAAATCTCTAATGTGGTAGACTTATGCTATTTGGAGTTTAATATTAAATCAACATATGGCATATTGACTGTCATATATGGTGTGTCAGTTAGTTTATGTCAACTTGATGAGATCAAGTCATCGGAGAGGAGGAAAGTGCAAGTAAAGATCAGGCTACAGGGCGCTCTTTTTAAAATGACTCAGAGGGATCAGCCATTGTGAGTGGTGCCAGCTCTGGGCTAGTAGTCCTGGGTTCTTTAGAAAAGCAGGCTGAGCAAGATATGAGGAGCTATCCAGTAAGCAGCACCCCTCCCTGGCTTCTGCATTAACCTCGGCCTGTAGGTTTCTGCCCTGAGCTCCTGTCCTGACATCCTTCAATGATGACCAGTGATTTGGAAGCATAAGCCAAATAAAAATCTTTCCTCCCCAAGTTATTTTGGCCATGATGTTTAAACCAAGCAGTGATAAACCTAACTAAGACATATGGTATGCCAATTCTCAAGATTTAATATTTAGGCATATTTGAGAGCTTAAAAACAAATATCCAATTCACTTGAGTTTGATTTATTTTCATTGCAGTCACCAAACTGTAACATCCTAAGAGCCTCTTCATGTACTGTGTTGGGCTTATTGAGTGTATTGAATTTTTCTGCAATAAAAGTATCTTGTAACAGGAAATTTGAATTATGCGGCAGAAATGAACCCTGGAAGCTACTGTTTATTTAAAGTCTTTTGGGTTTAACATTATCACTGAAGATGCAAAGTGAGTTTTCAACTAAGCAAAATACAATTACCCAGTCCATTATCTCTTGGAATCTCATAGCCTCAAAACCTCAGCTGTCATCAAATTCAACCTCCAGGCTAATGCAGAAGCCCACTTTCCCCACCTGGCTGGCTCTTTTGCTTCCAAAGCCAGGATGCTCTTTACTACCTATGACAGATGTCAATGATGTAAAGTATTGTAAACTGTTAGTTGCCTCAAACTCCCTGACACTTCTGTTTATTGAGACCATCTTTGTTTCCTAAGAACCCCAACCAAAAACAGGTTCTACCCTCATGAGTAGCAAAGGTGCTACTTTTCTGTGTATCAGTCCTGTGGCTGAATAAATGAGAATCACCTCTACTATTTAGTCTTTCTGCATTCACATCAAATCTCTCCTCCCTCTGCTTGAGTCCTCAAGTGACTTGATTTTCAGTATATTTCATCCTATCTACCTTTCTCTAGCTACCGATGATCCCAATGACTTTCAAATACTCTATCTATAAGAAGACTCTATGGCTCCAGGATATTCAAGTGACCCTGAATTTCCACTTTGAAATGAATGACAATCTTCTATTGCTACAGAATTGTGTCACTTGTCACCATAGTGTTCTTCAGAGTGAAATAACCCTTTGATAAGATATGTCTTCAAGAACCAGGCTGTCTGTGCACTTAAATGCTCCACATCAAAATCTCCACTTTCATGGGTTGAGATGAAATGAAAAGAAAGGACTTGAGGTTGTGATTTGAATGTGGTGCCTCAGGTTCTCTTTGGCACTTGGAAAACTTATTTCATGGTTGTCAGTGGTGGTATCATATAACCCAGAATAACATCAAATGTGTTTTGTAGCCAAGGTTGACACTTAACTACTAATTCTCCCATTTCAAGTTCCAAATACCTGGATTACAGTTGTATACCAAATGTATCAGGCTGCAAATTGAAAACTTAATCCAAGATGTTACATTTTTTAGAGGTATGATCATTAAGAGATGACTAGATGAATTCTTAAGCAAATGGATGGAACTAGAAAATATCATCAACCACAAAAGAACACGCATGGTATGCACTCACTGATAAGTGCATATTAACCAAAAAGTTCAGAATATGCAAGATACAATTCACAGACCACATGAAGCTCAAGAAGAAGGAAGACCAAAGTGTGGATGTGTCAGTCCTTCTTAGAAAGGGGAACAAAATACTCATGGGAGGAAATATGGAGACAAAGTGTGGAGCAGAGACTGAAGGAAAGGCCATCCAGACACTGCCCCACCAGGGGATCTATCTCATATACAGTCACCAAACCCAGAGACTATTGCATCTGACAGGAACCTGATAAAGCTGTCTCCTGAGAGGCTCTACCAGAGCCTGACAAATACAGAGGTGGATACTCACAGCCAACCATTGGACTGAGCACAGGGTTGTTAATGGAGGAGTTAGAGAGAGGACTGAAGGAGGTGAAGGGGTTTGCAACCCCATAGGAAGAACAACAATATCGACCAACCAGACCTCCCAGAGCACCCAGGAACTAAACCACGAACCAAGGAGTACACATGGCTCCAGCTGCATATGTAGCAGAGGATGGCCTTGTCAGGCATTAATGGGAGGAGAGGTCCTTGGTCCTGTGAAGGCTCAATGCCCCAGTGTAGGGGAATGCCAGGGAGGGGAGGCAGGAGTAGGTGGGTCGGTGGGGGAACACTCTCACAGAAGCAGAGGGAGGGGGATGGAATAGGGGGACCCAGGGGGAAACTGGAAAGGGGATAACATTTAAAATGTAAATAAAGAAAATATCTAATTTTAAAAAAAGGAGATGGCTAGACAACTAAGAGAACTCAGAACTGATGCCATTGTCATAAGAAGTGGGTTTTTAATGAGTTTGCTCTTATGTCATCTCCCAGCCTGTACGATGGTGCTTTGCACCCTGTTGGGGTGCAGCCAAAGACCCTCACCAGACGCCAGCAACACACTTTCATGACTATGAGTCAGATAAATACATTTCTGTGTATTATAGATCTGAAGTATTACATTATGGAAGTATAAGTGATCCAAGCAGAGATACAAAGCTCAGAGGTTGATACAAGAAGAGAGAGAGAGAGAGAGAGAGAAAGAGAGAGAGGCAAAAGCACAAACATGAAAGAAGTGGAGATCCCTTTGCTTAATAGCAGAACCCTGCTCTGCAGTCCTGAGGTGTCCCATGAGTGAAGAGCAGACCTCCCAAGATCACTGCTAAGAGAGAAGCGCCCATCTCAACACCATCTGCTCTTATACAGCACATGGAACATGGGCAATTTGGTTTATACTTCAAGCATTTCAAGGGATTTTTATATACTCCCCATCCCACGCCCCAAAATAGGCTCAAAGCTTTAGAAGATGGTAATTACAGGAATTGTACGTGGAAAAATCACAGGAGGTCACAACTCCAATTAGTATGTTTTAAACGGAGAGGCTGTGGCTCAGAGCAGATGTGACCTTCCCAGGATCACACTACGGTCTAGAAGAGAGATGCACCATAAACTTGAACAATGGAAAGCAGAGTACTATGTGCTCATGTGAAGGCAAGGTTGTGATGAAGAATTGTATCGCTGACACAGGCTGAGTGGTCATCACCTCACTACACCCTTGGCTCGGTTCTGTCACTATTACCAGATAGGGAGGTTGTTTTCCTTTTGAGAATAAATAAACAGTGAGAACCAATAAATATCCTTTTATCTCAACATTTTTTTTCCCGGAAGATGGAATACCACACACAAAGAAACTTCTTTTCTCCAAAGTAATAAATATTTATTGTGAGACACAAACAGTACACTAAATAAAGTCTTGCTTTTACTTTCTGACAGCGCAATATTTTCTCCAAGTTCATGGGGACATTGACCCAGAGTAGACACACAGAGAACAGAGAGAGTTGACTGATCTTGAGCCCCAGTGTGGACACTGTGCTGGATAGTTTTATGTCAGCTTGACACAAACTAAAGTCACAGAGAGGGGAGAACTTCAATTAAGAAAATGCCCCCATAAGATAAGGTTGTAGCAAGCATGTAAGGCATTTTCTTAATAAATGATGGATGGGGGAGGGACCAAGCCATTTTGCTTGGTGCCACTCTAGGCTGGTGGTCCTAGGTTCTATTAAAAGGCAGACTGAGCCTGTAGAGACTCGGTATGTCAGGAGGGGAGGTTACCCAGGATATCTTCACCTTCCCAGAGGAGAAGGGGAGGGAAGAGAGAGAAGGGACTTGGGATGGAGGGACCAGAGAAGCGGGGCAGGGATCCAGATTTAAAGTGAACAAATAAATTAATTAATGGGGGAAAAGGCCACGATGAGCAAACCAGTAATCAGCTCTCCTCCGTGTCCTCTGCATCACCTCCTGCCTCCAGGTGCATGCCCTGCACCAGTTTCTTCCCTCACTGCTTTCAACGATGAACGGTTATATGGAACTGTGAGTGAAATAAACCCTTTCCTTCCCACGTTGCTTTTGGTCATGGAGTTTCATCACAGCAATAACAACCCTAATTGAGATAGACACTAAGCTAATAGTCTACAGGGAGTGAGACCACTAAAGCCCCAAGCCTTGGTACATGTTGAGTCACTTCTCTACTTGTATGTGAATTTCAGGGATCCAGCTGAGGTTTTGAGACTTGCATGGCAAGCACCATCACTCAGTGATGTCTCTCTCAGACCCCAAATAACTTACCTCATTCACCATTTAATCTGGCTTAAAGGACTATAAACTCTTATTGAACACTACTGCTTATTAGGGTACCCTATTTGATTGCACAAGCTTGGCAGGGGAGTGAATAGTGATGTCATCTTGATATAAAACTACTAATTCTGGCCAGTCCCACAACACCCAGAGTGCTCAGGATCAGAAGATCATGGGTGAAGAGGACACAACATCTGTCCCCAATACCAGGAGTAACTGGGATCAGCAGGACCCAGGCACACAGGAACTCCACCAGACCAGTGGCACCGGTTCCTTCTGGTCTGTCTGGGCCAGCGCCCTGAGCAGACCATGGGTGCAAAGTCCACAGCCAGCCCCACAACATCCAGAGGCAGCTCCACTCCAAGGTTCTCTAACACACCAGGATCAGAAGATCACAGGATCCCAGGAACTTGGTCACACCAGGATCTCAAAGTCCCAAAGGCAGCTTGACTCGAAGAAACTTGGACACACCCAGGATCTCAGGATCACAGGATCACAGAATCACAGAGACAGTTTGACTCGGAGGAGTTCTGACACAATCAGGATCACAAGAAGGACAGGCTCCAGTCAGACATAGCCATGACAGGTAGCACTAGAGATAACCAGATGGTGGGAGGCAAGCAGAAGAACTTAAGGAACAGAAACCAAGGTTACTTGGCATCATCAGAACCCAATTCTCTCACCATAGCAAGTCCTGGTTACCCCGACACACCAGAAAAGCAAAATTCAGATCTAAAATCACTTCTCATGATGATGATAGAGGACATTAATGACATAAATAACTCCCTTAAAGAAATACAGGAGAGCACAGGTAAACAGCTAGAAGCCCTTAAAGAGGAAACACAAAGATCCCTTAAAGAGTTACAGGAAAACACCACCAAACAGGTGAAAGAATTGAACAAAACCATCCAGGATCTAAAAATGGAACTAGAAACAATAAATAAATCTCAAAGGGAGACAACCCTGGAGTTCAAAAACCTAGGAAAGAGATCAAGAACCATAGATGCAAGTATCACCAACAGAATACAAGAGATGGAAGAGAGAATCTCAGGTGCAGAAGATACGATAGAAAACAATGACACAATAGTGAAAAAAAATGCAAAAAGCCAAAAGCTCCTAACCCAAAACATCCAAGAAATCCAGGACACAATGAGAAGACCAAGCCTAAAGGTATAGAAGAGAGTGAAGAATTTCAACTTAAAGGGCCAGTAAATATCTTCAACAAAATTATAGAAGAAAACTTCCCTAACCTAAAGAAAGAGATGCCCATGAACATTAAAGAAGCCTACAGAACTCCAAATATACTGGACCAGAAAAGAAATTCCTCCTGTAACATAATAATTAAAACACCAAATGTACTGAACAAAGAAAGAATTTTAAAAGCAGTAAGGGAAAAGGGTCAAGTAACATATAAAGGCAGACCTATTAGAATTACACCAGACTTCTCACCAGAGACTATGAAAGCTAGAAGATCCTGGGCAGATGTCACACAGACCCTAAGAGAACACAGATGCCAGCCCAGGCTACTATACCCAGCCAAACTCTCAATCACCATAGACAGAGAAAACAAGATATTCTATGACAAAACCAAATTTACACAATATTGCTCCACAAATCCAACCCTACAAAGGATAATAGATGGAAAACACCAACACAAAGAGTAAAACTACACCCTTGAAGAAGCAAGAAAGTAATCTTTCAACAAACCCACACAAACATGATACTACCTCTAACAAGAAAATTAACAAGAAGTAACAATCACTTTTCTTTAATATCTCTTAATATGAGAATTAACATTACCAACATATCCTAGTCTATTGAAATTCAAAAATATGAGGAATTAGAAATTTGTTGGCTGTCATCCTATGACCTCTCTAATTTGGTAATGGGAGAAATAGGTCCAATATTGTACAACCCATATACACTTTCTGCTTGTTTGTACATGACAGGGTCTTGCTGTGTCCCACATAATGGTCTTGAAATAATGCTTCTTCTATCTCAGCCTCTCTATTAGTAGGGTTGTTTATTTGATGTTTTTACACTATACTATGGATTTCAGAACAGGTTACATATTTCATAATTATTTATATAGCCAAAAGAAATGTAGACAATTAATTTGGGAGGTGGTTTGTAAGAGAACAGCAGTGAGACTGTAGGCTTTGCTTGATATTGATAATTATTGTATCAATTTTGAAGAAGAGGACTTTATAAGTTACTCTTATTCTGAGATGAATGCTTTTTGAAATAATCACAGCCAATGAATTTTACCCTCACCTAATGTCTGTGCCACCGTCCAAGCAGAACCATTGTTCATTGAAACAATTGATGAATGACTTCATGGATAGATCATCTTAATACATATACCATTTCTTAAATGAATGTAACCTGTTCCCTGTGGGCTGAGAATGGCAACAGTCACTCAAGTCAAATAGCTTTGACCATAGAAGAAAATCTGTATCCAAAAATTGTGCCTGAGATTCATCTTTGGTGCAGCAGAACTGTCAACTCTTAGCTTATCTACTATGGAGGTAAAATCCTTTGGTGATGTGAGGGACATTGAAGTACAGCCTTATTACAGTGAACTCCAATGTCCAAAACCTGTTCTTACTTAGTGTTTGTACCACAGAAAGAGCAAAGATTTTAAGCTCTTCTAAAAACAAAGCAAACAACAAACAAAAAGACTTTATCTATTTATGTTCATTAAAAAAAACTTAGTTATATATTATTTTAAAATATCATACAGTTAGTATATTTGGAGTTATTTAAAATTTATATTGAGAAAAACACATATTTTCAGTATTGCTGTAGACAAACATCTACATAAGACTGTCCAATTGATTGTTTTATATCAAACAACTTTTATATACTGATTTTTATTGTTATAATATTTTATGAATTTTAAAAATATGATAAAAATCGAAAGGTATTGCAGGTTTTGAAGGGGGGAGGCTCTCCGGAAGGAGTTGAGGTACAAAAGGGAGAGAAGAATGTGATATAAGTCTATTTATTCAAAACATGTTTTTAAATGTTAACAAGTTCAGATAAATTGAAATTGTGTATCTTTTTTCATTATAATGCAATAAAACTTAAACAAACAACAAACAAACAAACAAACAAAAATTTTTTTAAAAAACCTGCTAACTCCACAGTTTGCAGCAACCTGTTTGGAATATGGTTGGCTGGCTCTTGATCTTTGCTTTGTCCCCATCCTCATCTTGCTCTGGTACCATTCACACTAGCATCTTTCTAAGAAGATGATCTGGAACAAACACATGATGCAGAACAATGAAAACGGATGTGAAACGTGGAGGTCACACTTGATTGCCATCAACCCTGGCTCAGCAAAAACCCTAATCACTCCCACCGACTTTGTGGACAGGTAAAAGGGTAAAGAACTTACCCTTAGAAGTACAACTACCTGAGCAAGCAGAGCATCTCTAGTGTGGCTGCTGTCATGTACTCTGAACCTCCTCTTTATACCCTAAAGAATGAGTGCTGAAATCTTTATCCACAAAAAAAAAAAAAAAAAAACCTCTTTCGTTGATTATGAGGACCATCTTTGCCAGGTACTTCAAAATCTCAGATATAAACCCTCGTGACCTTTCCCATCTTAATAGCAAGACACAAATCAATAGTTAATTCATATAAAAACATACAGCCTTGTATGCAGAAAAGGGAGAGCTGGATGTAATTGGAGTGCCCCATTAGGACGAGGGCAAGTTCTGCTGGTCCTCTCAGAAGTACAGTTGTAATAGATTGATTTAGAGGACATTCTGCCAAAGGCAAGGAACATATTAGGTGGCATTTGATGAAGTTTCTAGCCTTATAAATCTGATTGTTGGTTCCATGCCCCTAAGAGGTGTGAAATTAAAAGGAAGTTGTTAGATCAGCAAACTTGATTTTTTTTTTTTCTTGAAAGCATGGTCATTTAAAAAAATATATGGAAACTTCTTTTTTTATTAAATATTTTCTTAGTTTACATTTCAAATGCTATCCCAACCGTTCCCTATACCCTATCTCCGCCCTGCTCCCCTACTCACCCAGTCCCACTTCTTGGCCCTGGTGTTCCCCTATATTAGGACATATAAAGTTTGCAATACCAAGACACCTCTCTTCCCAATGATGGCCAACTAGGCCATCTTCTGCTACATATGCAGCAAAAGTCATGAGCTCTGGAGGTTCTGGTTAGTTCATACTGTTGTTCCACCTATAGGGTTGCAGACTCCTTCAGCTCCTTGGGTACTTTCTCTAGCTCCTCCATAGGGGGCCCTGTGTTCCATAATATAGATGACTGTGAGCATCCACTTCTGTATTTGCCAGGCATTGTCATAGCCTCATACAAGAAAGTTCTTGTTGTCCTATGCAATAGTGTCTGGGTTTGGTGACTAATTATGGGATAGATCCACGGGTTGGGATTCTGTTCTTGCTGCTGTCTTCTTTTAGGTTTGTTGAAGGATTACTTTTTTTCTTTTTCTAGGGTGTAGTTTTTGTCCTTGTGTTGGTATTTTCCCTTTATTATCCTTTGAAGGGCTGGATTCATGAAAAGACATTGTGTGAATTTGGTTTTATCATGGAATACTTTGATTTCTCCATCTATGTTAATTGAGAGTTTTGCTGGTTATAGTAGCCTGGGCTGGCATTTGTGTTCTCTTAGGGTCTGTATAACATCTGTCCAGGATCTTCTGGCTTTCATAGTCTCTGGTGAGAAGTCTGGTGTAATTCTAATAGGCATGACTTTATATGTTACTTGACCTTTTTCCCTTACTGCTTTTAATATTCTATCTTTATTTAGTGCATTTGTTGTTCTGATTATTATGTGTCTGGAGGAATTTCTTTTCTGGTCCAGTCTATTTGGAGTCCTGTAGGCTTCTTTTATGTTCATGGGCATCTCTTTCTTTAGGTTTGGGAAGTTTTCTTCTATTATTTTGTTGAAGATATTTGCTGGCCCTTTAAGTTAAAAATCTTCATTCTCACCTACTCCTATTATCCGTAGGTTTGGTCTTTTCATTGCATCCTGGATCTCCTGGATGTTTTGAGTTAGGATCTTTTTGCATTTTGCATTTTCTTTGATTGTTGTGCCCATGTTCTCTATGGAATCTTCTGCACCTGAGATTCTCTCTTCCATCTCTTGTATTCTGTTGCTGATGCTCACAATCTATGGTTCCTGATTTCTTTCCTAGGGTTTCTATCTCCAAAGTTGTCTCACTTTGGGTTTTCTTTATTGTTTCTACTTCCCTTTTTAGCTCCTGGATGGTTTTGTTCAATTCCATTGCCTGTTTTATGGAGTTTTCCTCTAGTTCTTTAAGGGATTTTTGTGTTTTTTCTTTAAGGACGTTTACCTCTTTAGCAGTATCCTCCTGTATTTCTTTAAGTGAGTTATTAAAGTCCTTCTTTATGTCCTCTATCAGCATCAAGAGATATGATTTTAAATCTGAGTCTTGCTTTTTGGGTGTGTTGGAGTATCCAGGACTGGCTGAGGTGGGAGTTCTGGGTTTTGATGATGGTGAGTGGTCTTGGTTTCTGTTATTAAGATTCTTACATTTGCCTTTCACCATCTGGTAATCTCTGGAGTTAGTTGTTATAGTTGTCTCTGGTTGGAACGTGTTCCTCCTGCCATTCTGTTAGCCTCTGTCAGCAGTCCTGGGAGTCCAGCTCTCTCCTGAGTCTCAGTGGTCAGAGTACTCTCTGCAGGCAAGCTCTCCTTTTGCAGGGAAGGTGCACAGGGGTCTGGTGTTCAGACCTGCCTCTTGGCTAAAGATGACAGCCCAATACAGGGCCTGTCCCAGAAGATGTGTTGCCTCCAGAAGTTCTGCCTCTGCCTCCGGAAATGGGACTGGAACAGGAAGTCCAGTGCCTGCAGTACTGCTGAGTTATCCACAGTAAAGATTTGATTAATCTCTTAAAGTTGCATTACCCTTAGTGTAGACAGTCAGCACATATTTGAAAGGGAGCTTTTTTTTTAAACCCGTAAATTCTAATAATGCATTATAAAGTATAAATTAACACCAAACTTTCAGAGCTGAGTTTTCAGCCTTGATGTAGATTGCTTTGTAGTGAAATATAGATAGATAGATAGATAGATAGATAGATAGATAGATAGATAGATAGATAGAGATAGAGATAGATATAGATAGATATAGATATAGATATACCTCCTTACCTGTTCCATGGTCCATCATTGCCAATTGATAGGGAAGTTCTGCTTTCTCTGATTCAATAAGGTTTTTGATTCTAGCTAAATAAATAATAGCAAACAAAAAGGAAATTCTGTATTAAACATGTGTTGTAGGTGCAAATTCCCTTGGCTCTTCTCATCTCATCATTCATCATCATAATTTTGGGAAGAGATATGATGAACACTAATTTATAGTTAGAGATATGTAGTCTGTGCCTTCTAAGTGATAAAGACACATATAATTCCAGGGTCTCCATTCTCCAGTGGAAGAAGCTGCCTTTACTACATCATACAGTATGGTGTTTCTCTCCATTCAAATAGCCATCAGGGTGACCCAAACGTGATCCCTATACCAAGGAGTAAAATACATAATAGTGGAAGGGGCTTAAAAGCCCATCAGCCTGATTTTGAATAAAATGCCTGTAACTAAATGCATTACCTTAAGCAATATCCCTTAATCTATTTGTGGCTCAATTTCCTCATATATTAAAGAGGATACTATCTTCAAGGAGTAATTGAAATTAGGAAAGAACACTGTGAAAGCATCTAACATTATAGCTAATGGTTAATAAATTTTAGTTTGCATTCTTCCTTTTAAAAAAACAATTAGTTCAATAAATATATTTGTCTTAAAACACATTGGGGCAATTCATGAAGTAAATGGAGGATGAAGAAAAGGAAAGTATCAGTATCAGGCAGGTGAGGACTCCATGGTAAGCAGAAGGGGAGCAGTGTGTCACAGGTGGGGCGAGAGTGTAGAAGGAAACAGAATAGATGGACATTCAAACCAAACTTCTATTTGAAAAATCTTATGAACATTGTTCTCATAAATAGAGATCTCATCACACTTGCCATGACAAACATACAACACTCACTAATCTGTAGGATCAGATAATATTGAACATGTTAAAGAACCTCATGTACTAGTACCCAATAAAATATCTATCACCCCAAAGACAAGCTTGACTCCTTCTGATAAGGGCTTCACTACTGATGAAATGTGTTCAGGGTGTTTTCACAATATTACACATTGTACTCTACCCTACAGCTGACAAAACATAGATTCCAGAGGTCGTGTAATTGATAAGTACCATGGTACCAAGCCATCCCATGGCAAAGACTTGTCACATCTCATGCACCTACTAGCATGGTACAATCCCTACAAAGGAGAGAATTTTTCAGCCTCCTGTGTAGCGTTCTTGTCTAAGATCCCATTGATCGCAAACAAGAAGAAATAAACATTTATGTTTCCTTTTTCTCTGCATGTCATCACACATGACTTCTTTCACTTTGCCTTTGCACATCACACTGCTACAAACTGCAAATGAGAGCACCTGCTGGTGACCTCACATCATACTGGTTAGTCATCAGACCTAATATCATTGCACTTCAAATTCATATCATCTACTAATCAGAGAGCTGAGCTGAGTTCCCATACAACTCATCACCCAAAGTTTCCTCTATATCAACCACCCTGACCCACTTTCCCAACCATCTTCTGTCTTCAAAATCTACTGTGTCCACCCTATTATCATCAACAAACATCCTTGTTTGCTGGAAACAAGTAGAATTTCATTATTATTAGTTGGAATCCTAGTACCATGATCATATTTGGAAATACATTTATTTAGATAGAGCAGATATTGTAGATATTAAGCATAAATGAGGTCATATTGTACTAAAATGCCCTTTGAGTCTAATATGACAAGTGTCCTTAATTTTAAAAGGGAAGATTTAGGCACACAGAGAGGATGTCATGTGTTCACTAGAGTCATGCTCTCTGGAGTAGCTCATTGTCTAAACCCTGAAATAGGAATATAAGACTTCAATCACTCTTAGTTAAATGATAAGACAATAAGTTTATGTTGTTGTGACCCACCCAGAGTGTGGAGCTCTGTTACATGTCTGCAGCAGCTACTACAGAACTTCCCTAAAGTCTACCACCACGTGGCAATGTATTCAACAGTCCTCAATAAGTGATGGAATTTTTTCTTTCTATTCCTTATACTGTAAAACCTGATGGTGAAATATCATTGTTCCTGTATATCATTGTTCCCTTCATACTCTATTTCTTCTCTCCAACCTCCAAAGCCTACACTATTGTCTGCTTCCTAGGTTTAGTGCTTTTTTTTTTTTTTTTTGCTTTTTTTTTTTTAATTTTTGCCTCCTGCTTTTTACTGTCATTTATAAACCTTAGTAACCTCTTATAGCTCTTCCAGATTATTGCCTGTATCTTTCTTTCTACCCCCACCCCTTCCTGTCAAAACATCTAGTGACATCAACACTCTGATTTCTGGATTACCTACTTTCTTGTGTCCAGATATTACTTCTTCCAGTCCAGTCCAGTCTCATAGTTTAGATAATGATTTTATTAACACTATCAACAGCACTGCTTTCAACAGCTAAGCTTCAAATTTCCTACCAGGTTCTATCTTCTGAGTTCATTTTTCTTTTTCATCCATATCCATGATATTCTATACTTCCAATTGTACAAACTTCTAACCCACTGAAAAGTAGCAGACATCCTTCACTTCTTCTTGATCATCTGGTCTCTTTGCCTCTTTTCCTATCTAGTTCAAATTTTATTGACCTTTAATCAGAATGACTCTCTTGAACACATCCTTCATGCTCAACATATACTCAACACACTTATTTAACAAATATCTAGAACTAGTAATACCTTACAACAAACCTATTTTAGGTCTCTATGTGAAAAACTAGATTTGCCAAGATAATATGCATAAGTACATGAGTATAGTTATGACTTTCTTTCAAGTGATGATTGCCACAGTTCCTTTACCAAATGCCTTCACCACAGGCCATTGAGTCTCACTGACACTGCATACATATTTTCATTCCTCAGAAAGTCAAACTTTGAAATTCTCATTTTTTAATCCATTTTTCTGACTTATTTATAATTTTCATACCAAGGTCATTGATCTAATGCCCAAGACGGCCCAGCCGGTCAACAGGGTCTAGAGGGAGAAAGTGAAGATTGAAAAAAGAAAAGACAATTAGACAACATTATAACGTGACTCCAGCCAGTGCTGAAGCTGAAGTTGGTTTATGTTTTCCCAGTCTGCTTTTATACCATTCTAGACACATGCAAAGAATAGGGTTAGTTCTAGATCAAAGACAAAGTAGTCAAGAAACAAACAAAGCATAGAAAATGTAGTCTAGGGACAAACAAGGCACTTAACAAAGTCCTGTGGCCACTATATCTAGGGGTTTATCAGGATGACCAAGATAAAAAGAATACTATACATTTCTCAGCTGTATTTACCTTGAGCCTACTTCCTTGTCCTAGCCCAATGTCAAATTCCTGCCAAATTTCTAGAAGCAGCCCCAAAAGCTCCCCACAATCTAACTTCATTCTATATTATGGAAGCTTCTTAGCTTGCCCATTTCAGTTGATATTACCTTCTCCCCATCTCAAGTACATACTTATCAGTTATGTCTAGAGAAGCTTTTGGGAGATTCATTCCACTGTTCTTACCATCTACTCTTCTAAATTCCCTCTTTTTTCTTTTAAGTTTAGACACCAAAGTCCATCATTTAAATCACTTTTTCCACACAACCCCAGCTACCCACTTCCCTTGTAGTGCTAGACAAAGGCCCAACTTCTTTACTCCAACTCGAGTGCTGATTATGTGTCTATGAATGAGCAGTTGAGTGAGACTAGAGGTAAATGGATAACTATTGTGACTGTTCTTTCAAATATAAACTTAACCCTCAAAAGGACAAATACTGCCTAGCAACAGTACCCATTCCTCTGATATTTTCTTCAGACACGTTCTTCTTTTTCTTCTTTTCAAATATATTTTATCCTTAGTTGACACACACTATAATTGTATACCCTTGTATTTTAAAATATGAACAATGTGTAAAATGATCTGATCAAGGCAACTGGAAAATCCATAATCTTAAACAGTCATCATGGGTTTGTTTTTTTTTTTTGTATTAGAAACTTTTAAAACATTTCTAGTAGCAATTACAACATATGTATAGTTAATTGCTATCACACAAAATTATCCATTGTGCTACAGAACATATGAAGATATTCCTCTTATACAAGTATATCTTTTTTTCTTTTTTATTAGATATTTTCTCCATTTACACTTCAAATGCTATCCTCAAAGCCCCTATACACTCCTCCTGCCAAGTATATCACTGTTAACCTTTTACCATCATACTTCCATTGCCCACATTTCCCTAAACCACTGCTAAGCACTAATTTATTATCCACTTCTGAAAGCAAATGCTTTAGCTGCCACATGTAAGGATATTCAGAATTTTTTTTCAACTATTCCTTTTATACCTTTTCTTCTTCTCTGCAACCTCCAAACTAGGATCCGTACTCGCTTTAAATTGAAAGATTTGCCTCTTGTTTTTACAAATAAAATAGAAGTATTTAGGAGGTAATTCCTATATCTTCCACATACCAAACTTACCTCTACATATACCTGTGACCATATCCTCCACCTTCTCTCTTGTGCCTTGAATAAACTGACTTATTCCTATCAAGTACTAGCCCTTTTCTTAATATTGGGATTTTATTCTATTCTATCCATTGAAAGTTTTGATCCTGCAGGCATCTCCTCTTTTTACTACAACATCATATTTGATCATCACAAAGCTATGTTATTACCCCTCCCACTTTGAAAATACTCTTCTTGACTCCACCCTTTTCCAGCACCTAGCACTATTCTCATTAATAGCACAATCCCTACAGATAAAAAGGTAGAAGAATCATCTAGGTCTTCTTAACCTCTCATGTAGGATGCTCATGCAGCATGGCTGCATGCCCAGGCCGCTCCAACAGTCAGCAGTAGTAAGCATAAACAATCATGGCCTTCTGGGAACGCCATCTTGTCTAAGCTCCCAGCACACCCTGCTTCATTGTCTGTCCCTGTTTCACGGGTTGCCTTTTTCCTTCCAATTTGTAGGATGCCTCTTCCATTCTGAAGTGCCACCAAGTGACAGAGTTACCATAGCCTTCTTACCTAAAATAACACCCACTCTCCAGAGCTCTCATCTTTTCCCACAGTTTAATTTTTTCCCCTATGGTAATGATCCCTTGCTCACCAGCCCTGACCTAGCACTTAAACACAAGAACTTTTGTTCTATCGCCCATGGACCATGAGTTAGTATTCTCAAGAATGTCTCCTCCCTCTCAGGTAATTGTGCCTAGCAATAAGTACTCCACTACAAACCCATTTATCAAATTGACCATCTTCGGGTTGTCTTTGCTATGTTTACTTTTTCTGGATTTCCCATATTCAGTCTGTTGGCAAGGCTATTTTGTAGAATGATCTCAATTCACAAGCATGGAGTGGATGGGTTCATAAAAAAAAAAAAAAAACAACAACAAATAAGTGTATACAACTGCATTGGTCTATGAAGGAATGATGAAAAATTGTCCCATAGAGATCAAAGATAGAAGCACAATGTTCACTCTTAACATCTCTTTGGAATCTCTCATGAGGAAATGAAACCTGTGATAAAGTCAGAAGCTAAGATTTATAGCAAGAGTCCTCACTTCTCAGATTTGATCACTTCCCCTTAAATTACTGGCACAGTCTGCTGAGTGTGGCTATTTTGAGATATCTGATTTCTCTTCTGTTAATCGCTTTAAATAAGTTCTAGTTAGCGTGTTGTACTTTTAAATCATTGCTCTCTGAAGATAACAAACACCTAAACTTCTGTAATATATTGGTTACCAGCCACTGACTTTGTAGCTAGCTACTGGTGTGTAAATCTAAAGGCAGGGAAAAAGCTCATTGAACTAACTTTGAATCTAAAAGAGAGCAAAAGCTTTGCTCCCTTAAACCTGAGAAAGAATGAACCACAGCAAACTGTTCCTGGCAACAGTCTCCAAGAAAAGAATAAATAAGAAATAAGTTGGGGTGTTTTTCAACTATTGTTTTGAGCCAATGTTTTATATTTGTTTTTCAAGCCCAAATTCAATTTCAAACGTAAACAAGTAATGTTTTTAGGAATAGGAAACATTAATTCACTTTCTTTCTGGTACACAAAGAGCATTAGCCCCTATAAAAATGCCTTGGATCATTGCTTTTTCAATAAAACACTAAAAACTTGAGCCAGGCTTGACTCACATTCTCATTAGCATCCTGGGTTTATTGACGACTGTCCACATTCTTTTTAAGCTCTTTTGAATCCAGAGAGAACTTACCAGATGTTAAATGTTCAAATCAGTCACTCTAATAAAATTTTGCCTAAGGAAGGCCCAACCGCACACACCCTGAGTCTATCATGAGACAGTTAAACTTGATAAGGCCACCCCAGAGATTCCCCGGTGATCATGAGAGCAATGAAGAGGATGGAAAGCATAGCCTGTCTCCCCCCTAGCCCCCAAAAAATACTCCTTTCAAAAACCCTCTCATCTAAGAGATTAAAACCCCATCATTTCTGGTTCTTTCTCCATTTGCAATATGATAAAGCTAATACAAGTTTGAAGATAAACTATGCTGAGAGAAGTAAGTGGCTTATAAAGGATCAAAAGCTATCAACGCACACTGAAAACTGCAGAGAAGACAGGTTGCTGTGTCCATTAAAGTCATGACTTAGGTTGTCACAGGATCCAGAAGGAGGAAATTTCCGATGATTAATGGGAAAACTATTATGAAACCCTTGTGAGTCGCACTGAACAGGGAACAAAATGGTTAGGAACTTGAGTTTAAGGAATGAAATATTTTAGTAGCAGCAGTAGTAGTTGCAGTAGTAGCAGCAGTGGTAGTTGTAGTAGTAGTAGTAGCAGTAGTAGTTGTAGTTGTCATAGTCATAATCGTAGTCATAGTCGTAGTAATAGTAAACAAGGAAGTCTGTACCACAGCTTCCTGTGAAAGTCATAGAAACTGACACACAAACTTTCTGTCCTCAACCCCAAACAAATCACTGACGTTCGAGAAAATAGTTAATAACTGCACCTGTCCTGTAGAACTTAAATAAAGACCATCCATACTAATAAGTAACAGTAGTATTTACTGAATGTTAGCCATTTCTAAAGTACATTCAGAGAAACTATGTTTAGTCTCTAAACAGTTATAGAAAGGAAAACTGAATGACAGCAATATAACCCAAGGAGCAGACACATCAGCCTCACAGGAGAGCTTGTTAGAAATACAAGCTCTCAAGCCCCACCTCCTTTTACTGATGTGTAATCTGCTTTTGATACTAATGATTTCTATAAATATTAAAGATTCTGACACACCTGAGACCACCTGGTTGGGAGTAATAGACTGATATGTTCAAACTTCCAGACTTCACTCTCTGACTCTGTGCTCTGTTGCCTCTTTGCATTAAAGAAAGTATCTTAAATGCCTAGTATATGATAAATACCATCATACTTTAGGGTATGTAAATAGCTCTATATTGAAAATGAACTTTTAAGAAACTGACCTTACTCTCCCCAAACACAGCACAGATAGGAATATCAACATTAAAATGGTACAAAAGAACCTAAGAAATCAAGTTTTATTTCTGTAGAACTTGATAGTGAGAGAGACATTGAGTAATGTCTCTAAAATGAACCAGGAAATTGAGGGTGTAGTAAGGGATGGGGCTTAAGCATTGTAGGTAGGTCTATCTGTAGACATACAATTGCTGGGTTCTTTATTTTATGTTACTATACAGAATCTTAAAAAAAAAAAAAAGAAAAAGATTTGACTAAGTGTGCAATTAGCAGATGCCCATGGTTTCATATTTCTGTTTAAAGTGCTCTGTCAAACATGGAGGCTACTTCTAAATGTCGATGAATATAAAATATCCTTAAAATGTGCTTCTTCATAAACCAATTGCTTACTGCTCAATAGCAGATGTGTTTCATGAGCGTTTCCTGGCATTTGACCAGAACATTAATGGAAAATTGGTGTTGTGTAATACAATGAACTTTGAACAATAGTGTAACACTCCCCCCAACACACCGAGAAATTTTCTATGCAATGTTAATCCTTACCATTCTACCCGTCTTCACAGATAACCTTTTAAAGAATGACAGTGCTTTTATCTTTTATAGATGATAACATGTTCTTCTCATAACTCTTTGCCTTCTGATGGGTTTTGCCATATATTACTTCCAGTCTGCTGTCTGCACATGTTAGTCCTTTTCCTTGTGTAAATGTTGACATCTACACCTGACAATTTCTTTTTCTATATCTGCATCCTTTCCAGATACTCAGTTATCTAAAGCAGATGCAGAACAATTCGTCAGCACTCCACTGCATTCTCATTGGTTCAATACCTGTGTTCAAAACCTTTCCTGATAACTCGTATAGTTGAAGATAACCAAAATATTTTTCTTCATTAAATTAATTTGTGAAGTTAGCATGCAATGCTATGGGCTCCATTATGGCACATGCGTACGCACACACACACACTCATGATGAGAGAGAAAGAGAGATATGGGGGCACGGGGGAGAGAAAATAAATGCTAACAAGATTTGGAGAAAGAGGAATTTCACTCACTGTGAAACCACTCTAAAAACCAATATTAAGAATACTCAATAGATAGATAGATAGATAGATAGATAGATAGATAGATAGATAGATAGATAGATAGATAAAATCTTCCATATGATCCAGGTGTACCATTTCTTGGCTCATTCTCAGGGGATCAGAATTCTACTCTAGAGATACTTGCTCACCCATGTTTATCAAACTAAATGACCTTCAATAGATTAATGAATTATGAAAATGCCTTACATATATACACAGTGTAATACTATTTAGATACAGAAGAAATAAATAAATGTATAAACTTAGAAAATATTACATCCAATAAGATAACCAGGACAGAGAAAGACAAATACTAGCTTATTCTCTTTCACCTGTGATCTTTAGCTCCAAATCATCTGATATAAGTGTAACTGCCAGTCCACATCAAAGAAGTTTCTTTTTACAGCAAATGAGGGCCTGTACAGAAAGTCACAACTGGACACAGTGCAGAGGTCAACGGATCATGGAGATCCCGGTGCAGCAAATACTTAATGATGCTCAAGAAACATCACAGAAAAGGAGCAGGAAGGTCAGAAGACTCAGAAGACCATGAAGTCTTCTGTGAAATAGAAAAAAAAACCAAAACTGAGCAGCAACAGCAGTATCACTAGAAATGCTCCTGTGAAAGGGGAAAATTCAGTGGATCCCACCACTAACCAAATAACTATAGGTAACTAATCCCAGCTCGTGGAAGAATTAGCTTGTTTCAAACAAAAGATTCTTATTAATAGTTAGCCAACATGAAGCAGTCAATCTTGAAATCAACTACACACAAACAACAAAAAAGTACTTGTCAGTTTGCACATATATATTTGTGCCTAAGCATACATGTATATGTGTGTACAAAAGTAATAACAAGCAAAGAAATCTGGGCAGTGGTGGTGCAAGCCTTTAATCCCAGCACTCGGGAGGCAGAGGCAGGTGGATTTCTGAGCTCCAGGCCAGCGAGGTCTACAGAGTGAGTTCCAGAAAAGCCAGGGCTATACAGAGAAACCCTGTCTCGAAAAACCAAAAAAAAAAAAAAAAAAAAAGGCAAAGAGAAAGCTATTATTGTTAGAGTGGGAGATCATGGGAGGGGCTGGGGGAAGAAAGGGGAAGGAAGAAGTGTTGTTCTTAAATGTATTAAAGTGTAACCAAAACTAAAGTCAAAATAAACTATATTTTCTTTTTTAAATAAAAATAGTAACACTATTTTCATGTATTATGCTACACAACATGAGGTAATCTATTCAAAATTTTAACAATCCAATTATCTGAAAATCCAAAAGACTAACTAAGTCAGTCAGTTCAGTAGTTTTGGGGGTTGGCAGTGCAGGATATTAAACCCTGGGCATCATTCATACATACTAGGTAAGCCCTTAGCACAAAGCGATTTTCCCAACCCTTACAGGAAATTGTAAACAATTAATCTTTAAGTTGCTGATCCAGTTTTACTGCCTGGAAGCATACCCCAAGATTATATATTCAGCTTTAAGAGACTAAGTTTTTTGCCACAAAAAAAAAAAAAGGAATATATGCTCTATTATTTTCTATTCATGCAATGAAGCTGTGTTTGGTAAGACTTTAGTTCACATCTTTTTGTTTATTTTCATACTAAAAGGAGAAATAGACCCACCTCCTAGTCAGCCCTCATACATTTCCTCATCTCCTTCCTCCTCCCCCTTGTCTCTAAAAGGATGTCCCCACCCCACTCCCACCAGGCCTCCCTACTCCCTGGGGCCTCAAGACTCTCAAGTGAGTCTTCTGTCAATGAGGCCAAACCAAGCAGGCTTCTGCTATATATATGTCTGGGGAAGAGGGAGTGGGGAAGCCTCTCAGACCACTTCTTGTATGCTGCCTGGTTGGTGGCTCAGTGTCTGAGAGATCCCAAGGGTCCTGGTTAGTTGAGACTGCTGGTCTTCCTATAGGGTAGCCCTCTTTCTCAGCTTCTTCCAGCCTTTCCCTAATTTAACCACAGAGGTCCCTGACTTCAGTCCAATGGTTTGGTGTAAGTATCTGCATCTGTCTCAGTCAGCTGCTGATAAGGCCTCTTAGAAGAAAGCCGTGCTAGGCTCCTGTCTGTAAGTACACCATAACATCAGCAATAGTATCAGGCCTTGGAGCCAACCCTTGAGATGAATTTCAAATTAGGATGGTCACTGGACCTCCTTTCCTTCAGTCTCTTCTCCATTTTTGTCCCTACAGTTCTTTTAGACAGGAACAAATCTGGGTCAGAATTTTTGACTGTGGAATGGCAACCCCATCTCTCCACTTGATGCCCTGTATTTCTACTATAGGTAGACTCTACAAGTTCCCTCTCCCCACGATGGGACATGTCTTCTAAGGTTCCTCCCTTTAAATCCTGAGAGTCTTTCACCTACCAGGTTTCTGGTACCTTCTAGAGGGTCACCCCACCTTCCACCCTCCAAGGTTGCATATTTCCATTCATTCTGCTGGCCCTCGGGGCTCCTCTCCTGCTTCCAACCCCCAATACCTAATCACCTCTCCACCTCCCCTCTCGCACCCAGATCCCTCCCTCCCTCTGCCTCCTATGATTGCTTTCTTCTCCCTCCCAAGTGGGATTGAAGCATCCTCACTTGGGCCATTTGGCTTGTTAACCTTCTTGAGTTCTATGGAACGTATCTAGGAATTGACAGAATTCCTTGTCAAAGGTCTTGAGAATTCTTTGTCAAAGGTCTTGCGTGTTTTCTGAGAAATCTTCATCATAAATAGCACCATATTTGGCAATTACATGTATTCATTTACTGGTTCACTTATAACATAGTCTAAGCCCCCAGCGTAAGAAGATATGCAGAAAAGATACACAAATGAATTTTTCTCTAGTCTGTCCTACTTTCAGTGGCAAAGACAGATATTGTACAAAAGTACACAGAAGGCATGTTTCTATAATAAATGTGTGTCCTGGTAGACCATAAAGAAGGCAGATGTTCAATGCCCTTTGAAAGATACAATCAAAAGTGTTTACCTACAACCATGTCCTACTGCTAAGAACAAGCTAAAAATAGTTTGTATTTTTTAGTGACTGAGTTAAAACAGAAACTCATTAACAAGTTACAACTCATAGGCAACTATTTGCTGTGGCATTATACTAACATGAAATTCACTGAGTTCCTACAGGTGTTCTTTACCATGCAGCTAATCCTATTCAAGGTTAGGCAATTGAGCACAGCCTGGAGCAGAAGTCTCAGCTGTCTGGCAGGACAAGTGAAGCAAGGATACATTGAAACGCTGTTTTCAGGCTCTTTGGAGTCTTCATGAACAACAATAATGCTATGAAACCAGTAACCAACAAACCACCAATCAGAGACAAGAATTTAGCTGTTCTTATTTAAACATGGACTTTGGCCAGAGCACAAGTGTAGGGAAGGGCAGTGGCTTCCATGAGAATTGCAGGCACAGGCTGGAGATACATTTACAGAATAAAATTACTGGACATCATTTTTAAGATTAGCTTATTGATCATCAATCATTTCAGCTTCAAATACAGGGATAAGGGCATGCACATTGAGCACCAGTTTTCTTTATTCTGATCTATACTGGGAGACACAGAGCAACCCAAAGGAACTAGAACCATGACCTAGTTGACAGATTTATATGTGGCCATGCTATTCAAAGTAACTCCTACAAAACTCAAAACACAACCATAAGTAATGATTAGACTCTTCTTTTTCCTGATGGGAATCATCTGAAAACATCTTAAAGTCTATGAGCTCGTAGACAGTCACTGCCACATCCACCAATTTATTTCCAAAGCCAAGTGCCTCATAATGTATATGTCTTAGATAGATGAGTAAAGGGATAAGTAATTGAACTGTTGCATTGTTTACAAATTGAGTATAACCTGGCTTAAGCTTAATATACATAAGCACAAAGAATGGAGAGACACTGAAGGGTTTGAGTAGTGGAAAAAGGAGAACTAGTGTCTGTAATATAATCTATAAAAATGAACACCAAACCAACTATACTCAAGTATACAAACTGAAACTGCATGCTTGATTTACCAACTAAACTGCAGCTCCTGAAACCACCCATCCCTGATTTAGAGCTGTTGCTCTGAGTATCTTCCCATGGCCACTCTCACTGCCATGCTGCCCCTAACAATTCCTGATGCTAAAATACAGTCCTCGCTCTTCATTTCCATACAAGGTGACAGAGTAGTCTGTGAACTCCAACACATCTCTGCATACTTGAGAGACTGTAGGAGTACAATCTGAACAGGTGCCTACTGGGTTAGAATAAGTGGCCTCACATGGGCCATTTGAAGTCTGCTGGTATTGAAAGATCTTTCCTGGTGATTCCTAGAATCTATGAGAAAGCATGTGACCAAGTCCCATCACCCACCTTGGGCCGTAAGTTGACCAATGCATGCCTGTCATGATAAACTAAATGGCCACAAGGGGCAACTGGCCATCTGTGCTCAAGTTTGGTTTTCATGTTTTCGTGTGTCTCTCTTTCTGATAATGTGATGAGAATTTAATCAATTTTTCGAATATGTGTTTGATTTGCCTTTTGTCTCCCAGAAACATTTATGAAACATTTGCTTTATTTTCTTTTTTTAATTAATTTTTTTCAACAATTATTAGATAATTTCTTCATTTACATTTCAAGTGTTATCCAGAAAGTTCCCTATACCCTCCTCCCTCCCAGCCCTGCTCCCCTACCCACCCGCTCCCACATCTTGGCCTTGGCGTTCCCCTGTATTGGGGCATATAAAGTCTGCATGACCAAGGGGCCTCTCTTCCCACTGATGGCCAACTAGGCCATCCTCTTCTATATATGCAGCTAGAGACATGAGCTCAGGGGTACTAGTTAGTTCATGTTCTTCTTCCACCTATAGGGTTGAAGCCCCCTTCAGCTCCTTGGGTACTTTCTCTAGCTCCTTCCTTGGGAACACTGTGTTCCATCTAATACCTGACTGTAAACTTCTACCTCCATGTTTGCCAGACATTGGTATAGTCTCCCACGAGACAGCTATATCTGGGCCCTTTCAGCACTATCTTGCTGGCATATGCTATAGTGTCTATGATTGGTGGCTGATTGTGGGATGGATTCCTGGCAGCCACAGTCATTGGGTCCAACCTTTGGATTCAGCTTCACACTTGATCTCTGTAACTCCTTCAATGTGTGCTTTGTAGGAAGGGGAGACGTGCCCACATTTTGATCTCCCTTCTTCTTGAGTTTCATGTGTTTAGTAAATTGTATCTTGGGTAGTCTAGGTTTCTGGGCTAATATCCACATATCAGTGAGTACATGTTATTTGAGTTCTTTTGTGATTGGGTTACTTTACTCAGGATGATGTCCTCCAGATCCATCCATTTGCCTAGGAATTTCATATATTTATTGTTTTTAATAGCTGAGTAGTACTCCATTGTGTAAATACACCAAATTTTTTGTATCCATTCCTCTGTTGAGGGACATCTGGGTTCTTTCCAGTTTCTGGCTATTATGAATAAGGCTGCTATGAACATAGTGGAGCATGTGTCCTTATTACCAGATGGAATATCTTCTGGATATATGCCCAGTAGGGGTATTGCAGGATCTTCCGGTAGTACTATGTCCAATTTTCTGAGGAACCGCCAGACTGATTTCCAGAGTGGTTGAACCAGCTTGCATTCCCACCAACAATGGAGGAGTGTTCCCCTTTCTCCACATCCACGCCAGCATCTGTTGTCACCTGAATTTTTGATCTTAGCCATTCTTACTTTGAAAACAATCCATTCAATCTAATTTTTTTTACTTTAATTTCATCATTATTATTCTTTGCATGTAAGTGGTACATGTGGGTGTGAGAGCACTTGTGTGTGCCTCAGCACATGTGTGGAGGCTGGAGAGCAGCCCTGGACAAGTTTTTTTCTTGCCACCTTTACATGGATTCCAACTACCAAACTCCAGCCACCGGTTTTTCGTGGCTTTTAACCACCAAGCCATCTTGCCTGCTTTTGCTCTGTTTGGGTGTTTTAATTTCTACTAAAAAAATAAAATGTGCATTCCTAACTACAGACATTTTATATTATTCTTTGTATCTCTCTTCGTTAAGACATCAGGGCATCAATTATACTCATAAAAGATGGCAGATAATTAGAGGTCTTCAAATTAGCATCTAATTTGGTTAGACCTAAATATTCGAAGGCTAAACAGTTAGGGGCCATTGAAAGCAATGAAATGTCCAGATCCATATATATAAAGGTTTTCTTGAATGATTGGCTGAAACACTAGTCAAAAGACTTGGAGATGCCTGATATCCCTTGGTTAGTGTTGATGAGGGATTTTAAGGCTCAAGGAAATTGCAGCGCTAGAGTGGGCACGCTGTGCAAAACCTGATCCTCCACAATGGAAAGGCCCAGAAGACATGCCCTTCACTAGACCTGTAAGAAACAAGGTGGTGAGAAGGGCACCAGCACGTTTGAAGACTTTTCTTACTGCCCTTTTCCTTGTGCTAGACCTTAGGGTCAGAGATGCTGATGCTCAATTGAATGATTGATGTAATAGGTTTAATTGGGCCTCAAAATAGCAGGAGCCAGGTGGCAGCACTAGCTAGCCAAATGCAAGGGGATCGTAGTTATCATAAAGGGCAGCATCGATTGCAATGCCCATGACGTCCTGTCCCATAAAGGGCAGCTCAGTCAAAGTCGATTTTATGGTGGCATGACTCACATAGACCTTTGGTACTCGCTAATCAATCATTGTATTTCTAGGCATGAAATAGATAAGAAGCCTACTGCATTTTTGTTTGATCTGTGTAAGCAGAAAAATGTACGAACAAGCGAAAGAAATCTCCATTGGACCATGGCAAAAGAGAATCTCCAGCCAGTGAACCAACTTCCGGACCTGAGCCAATTCGCAGACCCAGAAGACCTCATCTGAAGAGAAAGCCAGGTTTACCTGAGGAATGTGAACTCTGTGACCACAATACCTGACAGAATCAACTTAAGGGAAGAAAAATCAATCTGGCTCATGATTTTGGAAGTTTCACTCCTTTCTGGCAGGGAAGGCACAGAGAGCCAATCAGTTCATAACAACAGGCTGTGCACATCGTGGCAGACCAAGAATCAGGGAGCAAAACAAGAAATCAGGACAGGAATACCTTTTTTTTTCAATGAAAAAAACATTATTAGATTATTTTCTTTATTTACATTTCAAACGTTATCCCCTTTCCTCATTTCCCCTCTGAAAACCCCCTATCCCATCCCCCCAACCCCCTGCTCATCAACCCACCCACTCCCGCTTTCCTATCCTGGCATTCCCCTACACTGGAGCATGGAGGCTTAACAGGACCAAGGACATCTCTTCCCATTGATATCCAACAAGGCAATCCTAGTCTACATATGAGGCTGGAGCCATGAGTCCCTCCAAGTGTATTCTTTGGTTGGTGGTTTCGTCCCTGGGAGCTTTGGGGGTACTGGTTGGTTCATATTGTTGTTCCTCCTATGGGGATGCAAACCCCTTCAGCTCCTTGGCTCCTTTCTCTAGCTCCTCCACTGGGTACCCTGTGCTCAGTCCAATGGTTGGCTGAGAGCATGCACCTCTGTATTTGTCAGGCACTGGCAGAGACTCTCAGGAGAGAGCTATATCAGTTTTAAATGCCTGCCTCTGTGGCTTGTTTCCATCAGCAAGGCTCAACCTCTTAAAGCAATACCCTATAGGCTAGGACCAAGTATTCAACCATGAGCCTGTGGGAGACATTCCAGATTCAAATCAAAGCACTAGGTTTTGGAGAATCTCTCCAAAATCATCAAGCTTTTGGATAAATCTGTATTTTATTATAGTAAATGTTTAAATTAAGTTGAATTATTGATTTTTTAAAGACCAGGTTTGTCAAGGTTTTTTTTTTAATCAAGAGTCTCTGTTTGAATGAATGTGAACAATTGGGAAAATTGTAAAAGTCACCTTTTTTTAAAGCATCACTTAGAGAACCTGTGGGTCTGAGCAAGCTCTCTGACAGTAAGGCCTGATAGGTTAGTTGAGGGAGGTCAACAGTCAGGCTCTTATGAGCTTATCAGAAAGCATATTTTCCATGACATCTACTTCTGTGCTGCAGACTCTCCATCTACTTATGTGTCTTAAGTTGTTTCCTTTGAGTTTGATTTTGCTCAGCCAAATAGCCTAAAATACATTTCACTTCCCCCCAAATCTTTAGAATAATGTTGACAAGGAATAGAAATTGAAATTAGGTCTTAAAATAAAGATGGCATTACTAATGGATCACTAAAAGTCAATGGTGTCTTCTTTATGTCATGCTAATGATGTTTCCAAAAGTTTATCTATGGTTCCCCTCAAATTATAAGTGACTTTCCATCTCTAGACCCCTTGGCTACAGACAGCCAGATGTTCTAGAGTATTTCATCACATGGGGTAACCTTCTGCCTTCACAGAGAGTACAACATTTGAACATATGTTTCAAATCATCCTCCCTTGTCTTTCTTCCTTATAAATCCATGGAAACCTAAGACTAAAGATGAAGTATGAATATCCATGCTATTTTCTCATTACCAGTAGGATAATAAGAACAGGAAAATCACCCACCAAACCGTGTTTAGGCCTTTAGCTGTTATTTTTTTTTAATTATGTTCATTTCCTTGTTACTATGTAGTTGTGATAATGTCTGCCAAGACAGAAAGCTGTTTGATCCAAATTTTCATGCAGGAGGATTGTATTTTGCTGAGTAAAATGCAGTGAGCTTCAGTCTCTATGATAAAGATGCAATATTGATTTTTAAATGATGCTTTGTTTAGGGGCATAGAATGCTGTGGAATACTTTGGCTCTTAGGATGGAGCAATGCACAAATGGAGTCACAATAGTCTTTTATGGATTGAAGAGCATCTGAACAGTACATTATTTATAACAACAAAATAAATCACCAGTATGTGAAAAAAATCACTGATTGCATAATTTTTCTCCATTAATTTGGATTTGAATATTTCAGTTTTCAGTAAAGATAATATGTTATCTAAATACATGATAACTTAGAAATGTCAACTCAATTTTTTTTCATTTTTTTTATTAGATATTTTCTTTATTTACATTTCAAATGCTATCCCAAAAGTTCCCTATACCCTCCCGCCCCCTGCTCTGCTCCACTACCCACCCACTCCCACTTCTTGGCCCTGGCATTCCCCTGTACTGGGGCATATAAAGTTTGTAAGACCAAGGGGCTTCTCTTCCCAGTGATGGCCTACTAGGCCATCTTCTGCTACATATGCATCTAGATACACGAGCTCTGGGAGTACTGGTTAGTTCATATTGTTGTTCCACCTAAAGGGTGGTAGACCCCTTCAGCTCCTTGGGTAATTTCTCTAGCTCCTCCATTGGGGGCCCTGTGTTCCACCCTATCGATGACTGTGAGCATCCACTTCTGTATTTGCCAGGCACTGCCTCACTTGAGATAGTTATATCAGGGTCATTTCAGCAGAATCTTGCTGGCATATGCAATAGAGTCTGAGTTTGGTGGCTGATTATGGGATGGATCCCCAGGTGGGGTAGTCTCTGGATGGTTCATCCTTTCCTATTAACTCCAAACTTTGTGTCTGTAACTCCTTTCATGGGTGTTTTGTTCTCTATTCTAAGAAGGAATGAAGTATGCATACTTTGGTCTTTGTTCTTCTTGATATTCTTTTGTTTTGCAAGTTGTATCTTGAGTATTCTAAGTTTCTGGGCTAATATCCACTTATCAGTGAGTGCATATCAATAGACTTCTTTTGTGATTGGGTTACCTCACTAAGGATGATGTCCTCCAGATACATCCATTTGCCCAAGAATTTCGTAAATTCATTGTTTTTGAATAGCTGAGTAAATGTCATCTCAATTTTAAAAGTTAAAAAAAAAGGAATTCTTTGTTTCTGGTAAACAGCTGAAAACAAAAACAAAATACCACACATATTCAGAAGAATTTGTTTAATGTCAATTGTTTTAACATTGGCATTTTTGTAAATTCAGAAAAATCTAATGAAAAAGTACTCATTTCATGGTCTACCACACATGACTTGAAAAGATCAGCTTTAGACTGGTTTTAAGCATCAGCTCTTGATTCAACCAAAAATCAGGAAGTTGAAAGCATCTTTACCTCCAAAATTACTTGCCTGGCCCATATTCTGCATCTTAGACTGTGTTCATGGGCTCATTTGTAGAATGTGATTGCAGGTAAGGGTCCCAGGTATCATGGCTAAGTGTACTGGCTGGTTTTGTGTGTCAACTTATCACAGGCTGGAGTTATCACAGAGAAAGGAGCTCCAGTTGGGGAAGTGCCTCCATGAGATCCAGCTGTGGGACATTTTCTCAATTAGTGATCAAGAAGAGAGGGCCCCTTATGGGTGGTGCCATACCTGGATTGGTAGTCTCTGATTCTATAAGAGAGCAGGCTGAGCAAGCCAGGGGAGCAAGCCAGTTAGGAATATCCCTCCATGGCCTCTGCATCAGCTCCTGCTTCCTGGCTTGCTTGAGTTCCAGTCCTAACTTCCTCTGGTGATGAACAGCAGTGTGGAAGTGGAAGCTGAATAAACCCTTTCCTCCCCAACTTGCTCCTTGGTCATGATGTTTGTGTAGGAATAGAAACCCTGACTAAGATACCAAGGAGAGCAGCAGGAGTGAATCTGGCAATTTTTTGAGGAATTGAGTCTAAGACATAAAAGTGCAAATGTCAACCATGTTTTCAAAAGTTGAATGAACCGCTGGCACTGGATCCTGCTTCTTGGCTTCTGAAAAACTGTTATCAATATCAACAATAATGTAAATTATATGTGTGGGACATATTTAAATATTAAGAGAAGAAATTGATACTAATAGTGAAAGAAATGACAGTATCCTTGAAGGCTAGGGTTGGAGCTAAAATCATGTTGAGCCCTAAAAGTGCTAGTCACACGGGGTCAGGTATGGTGGTGAATCCTCATTGCCACCTGGACTGTATCTAGAATCAACTAAAAATCCAAGTAGCAGGACACACATGTGAAGGAGTTTCTTGACTGGATCACTTGATGCATATGTAGCACCCACACTAAGTCTGGGCCACACCGTCTCGTGATACTCTACATAAAAGGATATGAAAAGGGAAAGTTTTCTTTTTGTTGGCTTGTCCTCACTCTGACTGGCAAGTTCATCTCACTTGCTGATGAATCATCCCTTTATGTTGGAAACTACTTCTTGCAGATGTCAGTGTAACTGAGACTGGCTGACACCTCCAGCCTCATGAACTGAGCAACTAGATTTGTGGCCTTTCCGTTAGGAGACAGTCATTACCAAAATAGCTGGACCACAGCCTGTAAGTCCCTCTGATAAATACGAGAGAGAGAGAGAGAGAGAGAGAGAGAGAGAGAGAGAGAGAGAGAGAGAGAGAGATTCTATCAGTTCCTCTAGAGAAACCTAACTAATACAGGTAGATTAAAATATTTATTCTTCTAACTTGTTTTTGTGATGTGAACACTATTAGGATATTAAAGCAGAATCAAATCCCAAATGTAATTAATACAAAGATAATTCTGTTATAGATGTCAGTAATTCTCAATCCTCATGGTAACATGTTCCTATCACTATGAGCAGATCTTTGAAAACATACGTCTGTCTTCAGAGAGACAGAATATGAATATTTAAGCAAGCTACATGTTAGTACTTTCATGAAGTTCTCAGTGCTTTTGCAGCATACAGCCAAGGCTGAACATGCTCTGCTCATATAAGGCTGTCCACATGCCGTGAATTAAGAGACAGTGAAAAGGCCACCTGTTTTGGACACAAAGTATTCCAGAGACTCTACTGATGAGTTCCTGCAGCAGCCAAAAGAAATATTTTTGTCCACTACCCTATCAACAAATGATCTGTCTCAGCCTGTTCGCATCTAATTCATAGTCCAAGAAGAGGTTGAAAAGCAATGTTAAGTGGCTATAACTTCCTGATAACAACTTAGGATTGCATTGATATTTCCTGTAGGAAATATCTAAGCTAATTGTGGCATAAGAATGCACTTAAAAGCTCTGAGAAAAAAAATCCAGGTTAAAGGACTTGCACTTTCACTTCGAAAAAAGCTTTGTTGCTTTTCAAAATAATTCAATATCTGAAATTTCAAGACACATAGGGTACCAGATAAAGAGATTGGTAAAGCTTGAGTTTTACCATAAGAATGTAACTCATCGAGAGATTGGGAAACAAGTACTATTGTGTAGATAAGCTATCAATAATGGAGAAGAGTATCCAGAATTAAACAGTATCTCAAGAGAGGTATAGGAAGCGGTAATAAAAGAGAAGCAGGGAGCTAGGAGCGGAATAGGGACTTGGAGCTGATAGGGGGAGGTTTCACCTACTCAAACCCTAATTGAAAGTCAAGAAGGAAGAAGACAGAGGAGTGTTCACTGTTTGGGTTAAATGGTTATTAACATAACTGCTGACATTTTGGGTGTCTGTTTTATCTCATTTGTGCTCTACCAGTAGATAAAGATACCCTGCTACATTCAATGGTTAAAAAAAAAAAAAAAAAAAACTTTAAGTCCTCATTTGAATGAATTGTGTAGTTTGCATTTGTAATTTGACTTTCAGTAAGAGATAAAGCTTAGTTTAGGGGGTTAGGCAGTGAGGTCCAACAGGAGGAAAATGAACTAGAAAAGAGAAATATATTTAGCCATGCATTTTTAACTTGTAGTTTTGAAAAACAAATGAACAGTGGAGTTGAAGTTACACTTAACTAAGATGCTTCTTTGTATCAAATGTTTATAAATCACAAGATGTGATGTGTACAAGCCAACCACAATGAGTTTCTCCATAGGGAAATAGTACTATTCTCCTTAAAGGCATGCTTCTGGTAGAGTGATGTCCTTATCTGGCCTCTTCCATGACCACGAGGTTTTCATTGAAACAAGTTCAACTCCTTCAATAACTTAATTGTAGCTTCTCAATCCCCAAAATAGGAGTTATCAGTTTCCCTCAAGTTGTATGTGTATACATTATACACAGAGCTATTGTTACAAGAATGTAAGAGGTAATTAAATATATTAATATATTAATGTGTATGCTTCTAGAAGGTTTAACATCAAATTTTCAAAACCCAGCAACCTCTTGACAACACACTAAGTTACGCATAATGTTTTGTCTCTATTGGCTCATTTACGCTAAGTAGCTATGTGCCCGAAGGCACCCTGGGACCTGGTGTTCTGCTCGAGGTTTGAGGGTAAAGCTGCATCTGGTTCACATGCAGATTGGACTTTGTATCCAAGGGGACCCACAAACAGCTCTCTTGTCAGTCTCCTCCTCCTAGGTTTGCAGAGAAGAAAGAAAGAAAGAACATCACTATCATTTTCTTATAGTTGCTCACATGCAGACCTTGACAGGTTATTGTACCTCACTTGAGTATGAGTTGCCTTTTTGTACCTATTCTTGAAGACTTGTCTTACAGTCTTGAAGCTCAAAACATGAGGCAACTGAGAAATGACTGAAGGGCATTATGGGTATGAAAATGTCATGCTGCAACCCTTTCTTTTACACAGTTTTACACAGCCAAAAGCTGGAAACAACCTAAATGTCCCACAACAGATGAATGGATAGAGAAAATGTAGGTCATTTACACAATGGAATACTACCCATCTCTTGAGAATGAGGAGATAGTGGAGCATGTGTCCTTATTACCAGTTGGAACATCTTCTGGGTATATGCCCAGGAGATGTATTGCTGGATCTTCCAGTAGTCAGTCACCAAACACAGACACTATTGCACATGCCAGCAAGATTTTGCTGAAAGGACCCTGATATAGCTGTCTTGTGTGAGGCTATGCCAGTGCCTGGCAAATACAGAAGTGGATGCTCACAGTCATCTATTGGATGGAACACAGGGCCCCCAATGGAGGAGCTAGAGAAAGTACCCAAGGAGCTGAAGGGGTCTGCAACCCTATAGGTGGAACAACAATATGAACTAACCAGTACCCCCAGAGCTCGTGTCTCTACCTGCATATGTAGCAGAAAATGGCCTAGTCAGACATTATTGGCCCCTTGGTCTTGCAAACTTTATATGGCCTAGTACAGGGGAATTCCAGGGCCAAGGAGTAGATGGGTAGGGGAGCAGGGCAGGGGGAGGGTATAGGGAATTTGTGGGATAGCATTTGAAATGTAAATGAAGAAAATAATTTAAAAATTATAGATAGATAGATAGATAGATAGATAGATAGATAGATAGATAGATAGATAGATAGATAAAAAGAATGAGGACATCCTGAGTTTTGCAGGCAAATGGATGGAACTAGGAAATATCATTCTGAGTGAGGTAACTCAGACCCAACATGCAGAGTATGTACTCACTAATAAGTGGATATTAGTCAAAAATAAAAAATAAAAGTACAGAATACCCAAGATACAGTCCATAAAATTCAAAAAGGTCAACAAGCTGAAGTGCCCAAGTGAGAATGCCTCAGTCCCACTTGGGAGGGAGAAGAAAGCTATCACAAGTGGTGAGGAAGGGAGGGACCTGGGAGGGAAAGTGGATGGTGGGTGGGAGCGGTAGGGGAAGGGGAACCTGATCTGGTATTGGGTGAGGGAAAGAGACTGAAGTCCTCAGGGCCAGCAGAAAGAATGGTAACAGGCAACCTCGGGAGATAGGAGGTTGGGGGACCTTCCAGAATACACCAGAGACCTTGGAGGTGAGAGACTCTCAGGACTCAAAGGGAGGGACCTTAGACAAAATGCCTGACAGTAGGGAGAGGGAACTTATAGAGCCTGCCTCCAACAGGAAGACAGGACATCAAGTGAGGGATGGGTCACAACTCTGAGCCATAATTGTTCCTGTCTGAAAGAATTACAGGGGTTGAAATGGAAACTGAGAAAAAGAAGGTCCAGCAACAGGCTCTAAGTGGGATCCAGCTCAAGGGGAAGTTCTAAGGCCTGACACTATTACTGAGGCTACCCTCCATAAGACCCAACAAGCAGCTGAAAGAGTCAGATGCAGATATTTGTACCCAACCAATGGACAGAAGCAGCTGACCACTGTTGTTGAATTAGGGAAGATTGAAAGAAGCTGAGGAGAAGGGTGATCCTGTAGGAGGACCAGCAGTCTCAAATAATCTGGACCCCTGAGATCTCTCAAACACTGAACCACCAAACAGGCAGCATGCACCACCTGATGTGAGTCCCCCAACACACATACAGTAGAGGACTGCCAGGTCTGTGTTCATGCAGAAATGATACACCTAACCCTCAAGAGATGGGAGGCCTCAAGGAGTTTAGAGATCAGGTGGAGTGGGGGGTGGAAACAACCATGTAGAGACAGGTGGGGAGGAGGTATGGGATGCGGAACAGTCAGAGGGTGGATCGGGATGGGGTGGGGGAATAAAATATGTAGTATAAAAAATTAATTTAAAAAAGTAAGTGCCATGCTGCAACTCTTTCTTTCACACAATTAAAACATACTTATAAATTACTTAACTTCAGACAAGTAGATTCACAGCACGTTTCAGATATGCATAAAGCAGGAAATCCATTTCCCAATGTGTGTCCACTCTCAACTCACTTTGGAATTAATAGACTACATTACCTTGCCAGGCACAAGACTAAACTTTACATATCATCTCATCTAACATCCTTAACTTTCTTCCTGTTAGTAAATACACACCCACTGTGAACTGTGAACTGTTGAACATGTTATAGCATGCATTTCCTGTAGATTGAATGTGTGCTACATCATTTCTTCTACTCAGTTGCTTTGTGCTGTACTCCGTGTGTCTCCCAGATTAGAGGTTGAACATTGAACCCTAAAAGGTGAAATGATAGAGCAGAACACTGCACCTCAATTAAAAGCTTCATGGAGAGCTGCAGCCAGGGTTGCTAGATTTAAAACCACATACTCTGACGCCACAGGATGCCTAAAGCTGAAAGATGTCGTAGCCCAGAACATAGGCTATAAGCTTTTTTAATCCTAATTAAATACACTGTGTCTCTGTATTGTATAAAGTAATGAACGTGGCAGTATTAGCAGTATCTGAAACTTCCCTCCATCAGAACTCCCATGCCACAGAAGCAAGTTCTAGCAGTTAACTTGAAATAGAATTTGTGCTCATCACTACCAGGAATTATGTAGCCACTAAGCCTGTGTACCAGGTCTTATATATTTAGTGTCTTCATAAAATATACAGCACAAAAAGTATGAAAAGGTTGATAAATATCTTTCAATAGTATTAATTTTAATTTGTATTAAAATTTTAAGTATTTCACTTTATTTATTAAAATGTTACTAGGCAAAAGGTAAACTTCACAAGATTGATAGAGAGCTTTTAGCACAAACCAAAAAAATTGAAATCTCACCTAGGGACGGAAAGGTTGTCCAACGGTTAAGAAGTAGTAAGACGAACTGAACCCAGAAATCCAAGGCTAGGAAGCATGGCAAGATCCCATACCAAAGTAGTGGTGGTGGTGGTGGTGGTGGTAGTAGTGGTAGTGGTAGTGGTAGTGGTGGTGGTAGTGGTAGTGGTAGTGGTGGTGGTAGTGGTAGTGGTAGTGGTGGTGGTAGTGGTGGTGGTAGTGGTAGTGGTAGTGGTAGTGGTAGTGGTGGTGGTAGTGATGGTGGTAGTGGTATTAGTGGTAGTGGTGGTGGTAGTGGTAGTAGTGGTAGTGGTGGTGGTGGTAGTAGTGGTAGTGGTGGTGGTGGTGGTAGTGGTGGTGGTGGTGGTGGTGGTGGTGGTGGTAATGGTAGTAGCAAGACAAACACACAGGAAATATTTTAACAGGAAATAACATCAAAATGAATTTTACTGTTTGGAACTGAAATGACAATTCTGTTTATCAGTAATCTGTGTGCTGGACGTGTCAGTTTTCCCAAAAAATATAGGATGTACTCCACAAACTGATCTCTTTCAGTTAACTTTGTAAACCATCCCTTCCCATTGAACACTATTCTGAGATTCCATTGCTCTCTGTGACTCCACCTGCTCAGCTCTTCTAACGTGTGCCCAGCAAGTCCAAGATGGGACTTTTTTAGGCACTAAGAAAAATAGAGTCTCATCTGCCTTCTTCTTTTTTATATTAATTTCCAAAGTTCTTCTAAGAAAAAATGCAGAGCTTTTGTAGCATATTTAGGGGAAGGAATTAATGTGCAAGTATCCCCTAAAAGATGGATAGCTATTTACATAGACACAGAGGTACAATTGTTAAACAACAGCCTTCTCTTACTCCTTAAAGAAAAGAAAATTATGCAATTAAAATCATCAAAGAAGAAGGGAACAGGCCAAGAAGAAAAACCCAAGCCTCTCTTACAGGTTTGCCTGGCTTTGTGGCCTACATTTCATTGATCTGCTTAATGCTGGTATCAGACATTCCACCACCGTGTTTTCATTTTTCTCTAGCAGGGATGAAATTACAGGACATCCACCCAACCTCCTGGTTCTCAAATGTGTGTATTCACTTG
>CACVCL010029394.1:0-72256 GCA_902729485.2 Mus minutoides | reverse complement strand
AGGAGTTCAAGGCCATCACTGGCTACCACACCTGCCTTCAAATAGCAATTTTTCTTTTTTCTTTTTTCTTTCTTCTTTCTTTTCCTTTTTTTTTTTTTTTTTTTTGAGACAGGGTTTCTCTGTATAGCCCTGGCTGTCCTGGAACTCACTCTGTAGACCAGGCTGACCTCAAACTCAGAAATCCGCCTGCCTCTGCCTCGTGAGTGCTCGGATTAAAGGTGTGCGCCACCCCCTCCTGGCCTCTCTTATTTTGTATTTGAATTAATTTACCTTTTTTGGTGTGTGTGTGTGTGTGTGTGTGTGTGTGTGTGTGTACCTGTGCGTGTGCTCACGCATTTGCTTGTGTGTGTCCATGCTGGCGTAAGTGTGCCCCGTGACACATCAGAGGACACCCTCATTACCAGCCCTGCCTTTCTACCTACCTTGTCTGTAACAAGGTCTCTTTGTTATTTTCCCCAGCACATGCCAGGCTAGGGGTCCTGCAGGCTTCTGGGGGTCCTCCTGTCTCCGCCCACCATGCCCACAGGAGCTCTGGGATCCCCATGCAGACTCCTGTGGTTTCTGGGGACTCGTACGTGTCCGATAAGAGCTTCTCCCACGTTCGGTTCTCTCTTGTCTGCAGGCTCTGGAGCCATCGTGGCTGCCATCGTCGTGGTTGTCATCATCATTGTCACTCTGGTGCTGATCCTGCTGAAGATGTACAACAGGTACTGGAGGCCCAGAACTGTCTGGTTCTCCTCCCCCATACACAGACTTCTTACCCATTCCACCCGTAGACTGTTAGCTCACCGGCATGCCTGACCCTGCTCTCCTGACCTCTGACCCTGCCCTCCCGACCTCTTTGTCAGAGCTGAGGTTCAAACTCAAACCATGCAGTTTCAAAGAAAATATTCCCACCATAGCATGTAATAATAACAACAGGGGTAGGGGGTGTGGTTTGGGAGGTGGGGCTCCTGCTAAGCATCCATGAAGGCCTGGGTTTGAGTCCCAGGACTGTGTAAATCAAGTATAGTGGCACTCAGGAGATAAAGGCAGGAGGACCAGAAGTGTACAGGATGAATTTGAGGCCAGCCTGGGCTACATAAGGTCCTGTCTCAAAGCCAACAACAATAGTAGCGTTAAGTGTTATTTTTAAAACCTTTGGTGGTGTTACCCTGTGAACCTATCAAAAACAAGGAAGCAGTGTTGAATTCCAGTGTCCCCTAAGGAGTTAGGATCTATCAGTGGGTGAAATATCACATCTGAACTCACTATTGTTGGTTTGTTTGTTTGTTTGTTTGTTTGTTTCGAGACAGGGTTTCTCTGTGTAGCCCTGGCTGTCCTGGAACTCACNAAAACCTTTGGTGGTGTTACCCTGTGAACCTATCAAAAACAAGGAAGCAGTGTTGAATTCCAGTGTCCCCTAAGGAGTTAGGATCTATCAGTGGGTGAAATATCACATCTGAACTCACTATTGTTGGTTTGTTTGTTTGTTTGTTTGTTTGTTTCGAGACAGGGTTTCTCTGTGTAGCCCTGGCTGTCCTGGAACTCACTTTGTAGATCAGGCCAGCCTCAAACTTGAAATCCACCTGCCTCTGCCTCCCAAGTGCTGGGATTAAAGGCGTGCACCACCACTGCCCGGCCAGAACTCACTATTGTTAACTACTGAATTTTATGTATATAGAATGAAGATAGAATACACAGTTTGCTAGTTTGTTTGAGACAGCATCTTCCCAGGTAACCCAGGCTGGCCTCAAATGTTCCTGCATCAGCTTTGAAAGTCATGGGATTGTATACATTTTAATTCAGTTCTCTTCTCAATTACATAAGATGTTCTGAAATATTCCTAGCAAAACATTTAGCATGCATACTCATGCTGCAAAGCTTGAACAGCTTCCCTTAGCCTTGAATGCGGCCATGCTGGGATTCCGTTCATTGTCAGGGACAGATTGGAGTTTAGCAGTTTAATTTAAATAGACTATCCCACCATGATCCAGGCTGATATTGAAGGTCCTTCCCAATTGTAACAGTGGTGGCGACTGAACATTGTGACCTCATGATGAGCCACCGTCACAGAGCCCATTCTTCACTATCTCATTTGTTGCAGGAGAATGAGGACCAGGCGGGAGCTGGAGCCCAAGAGCCCAAAGCCACCTGTCCCTCCTGCCCTGGACCCCAACAGCAATGGCAGCCAGCAGCCTGCTACTGTGACCTTCGACCCTGCCAGTGTCCATGTGGAGACTCGGTGACCCTGCCTTGGCGCCATCCCTGCCTCTGCAGAGAGCTTTGATGACCTGAAAGTCCACTCTGCTGGTAGCTTCACCGAGTTCTTTCTGGTTAGGTAAACTGAGGCACCTTTCATACAGCCCCTGCAGCTTGAAGCCGCCCTCACCTGTGCTCTGGCCACCCCAGCTATGTCCATGTCCCTGCTGCCACTCAACCAAAGCTCTGAGGACATTCTTCTGTTACCTGACAAGAATCACCGTGCCGGGGAAACTGGTGTGAGTCTGGTTGTCGCCTCACAAGCGCAACAGCTAGACAGCTTGATAGACAGACAGACATCTGAGTCTTCTGCTCAGGGTCAGGGAGTGTTACTGAGAATGTTCCCCAGGGAGCCACTGGGAGCATCTCAGCTTAAGGGCATGTCCACAGCTTCCTCAATCCCATAGCCAGATGCAGGGAAACTAACTTGGACTAACTAACCACAAAACCAACTTGGTATCATCTAACTGATCCAGTACTAGAAGGCCACCGGCCAGCTCCTAATGGCCGGTCAGCATTCTCTCCCTTTAACAAAGGGTACAGAGGCTGGATGAGGTGGCACATGCCTGTCATCACAGCACTCAGTAAAAGCAGGAACAATGTGATTGCAGGACCAGCTTTGACCACATAAAGATCTCTCTCTCTCTCTCTCTCTCTCTCTCTCTCTTAATAATAAACAGTATTCTTCAAAACTTCTACTTCATTAATAGTCAGAAGGAAGAGGTACCCTGAGGAGCAGAGGCTAGCACCAGGATGAGAAGCAGAGGGCTGATGAGATGGCTCAGCAATTAAGAGCACTGACTGCTCTTCCAGAGGTCCTGAGTTCAAATCCCAGCAATCACATGGTGGCTCACAACCATCTGTAATGAAATTTTACGCTCTCTTCTGGTGTGTCTGAAGACAGCTATAGTGTACTCATATACCTGAAATAAATAAATAAATAAATCTTTAAGAAAATGATGAAAAGTAGAGGCTAGCTCAAGCATGAGAAGCGTAGGCTAGCTCTAGGGTAAGAACTGTTGCATTGCCCATGGTCCTGGGCTGTGTGGGCTGCTCTGGGCTCCTTCTGCTGCCCCAGGAAGACTACCCTGAGCCCTCATTTCCTGGTTCCCTTTTATTTGGTTGCTAAGCTTCCTCTTGTCTCTGGGGATGAGTGTTTTGAACCCATTAAACCTTGTATTTCCTGAATGCTTCTTTGTCACCTCGAAGAGTCAAAGCACAACACCGCCACCTGATTCTCTGTGAAGACGACCCCTGACTCTGGGCCAGAAGACAAGCCACATTTTAGGAGTAAGATTTATATCCAGGCTGGGCGTAGTGGCACACGCCTTTAATACCAGCACAGGAGGCAGAGACAGGTGGATTTCTGAGTTCAAGGCCAGCCTGGTCTACAGAGTGAGTTCCAGGACAGCCAGGGCTATATAGAGAAACCTTGTCTGGGGGGGGGGGGGAAGAAAAGAAAAATAAAGTGTAAGAGAGAACAAGAGAGCAGGCCACCTGACATCCTTGTCTGACCTCCAGGTTTGCTCACAAGGGAATATAAGCCACACACATGCAACACACACACAACTATTTTGTGTGTCTTAGGGAAACAACAGGGTCTTACTATGTATCCCTGACTGACTTGAAACTCTGTAGACAAGGCTGGCTTTGAATCAACAGAGATCCTCCTGCCTCTATCTCTTGAGTGCTGGAATTAAAGTGTGCACCACTACCAACACACACACACACACACAGCTAAAAATACTTAAGTGATTCAGCCCAGGCATGGTGGCTCCCGCTTATAATCCCAGCACTTAGAGGTAGACAGAGCCACATAGGAGGATCAAAAGTTTAAGGTCATCCTTGGCTACACAGAAAACTCAGGAGCACCCTGGGCTGCAGGAAATCCTCTCTCAACAAACAAACAAAACAAAACAAGCTTCCTTAAGTAGCTGTGGAAAAAATCCTAGGAAATTCTCACCGTGGGTCCTCAGCCATCTTTCCCTTCTGTGTTAAATACTCACCACTCTCCAGGCACCGGGAGGGCATCTACTAAGTTATCTCAGAATTTCATTCTCTCCGTGAGTCTGGGAGGTCATCTTTCTTTCCACTCTCAGATGAGAAGTTCCAGTTCACATAGAGTAGGGACCTGCTGGGAGTTACGTGCCTGGTGAGATAGAGCCAGGGCTTGGCAGAAGCCTTCTTTCCACTGTATCTTCTTCCTTCCACCCTTCCCAAAAGATGTCAGCTGCTCTGAGAATGGATGCACAGAAAAGCAGTCTTGTCCCTGTCCTGTGTGGAGACAGGGATCTAGCTTCCTAGCTGCAAGTGGGAGAAAGGCCATTTTGGTGGCCTCCTGTTGACTCTCGTGACTATAGCCAAGATGGTGTTCTCTGACCCACCTGTGCTCCCAGTGTCCCACCTTACTCGCTTCCCACTGAGGCCCTGGACACGCCCTAATAGATAATGCTTCCCTGAACATGTTTTGCTTTCAAAAGCAAAACAGAAACAAACAAGCAAAGCCCTCGTGCCACGGGAGACACTGCTCCTCAAGGCCCTCCCCTCCATTCCAAGTACTGGAAAAAAAATCAGCCCAAATGTCCAGCCTTAAACTAACCTCTCCCGCCCACAGAAGGTCTTCTCTTGCTAATGAATGCTTAGGAATGGAGGAGAGAGGTGGACAGGACAGTCAGGGCAGAAGCAAGCGAGATGACTTTACTGTTCTGCGTTTCAGTAATGAAGATAACCCAGGAAGGCTCCCACTGTGGCTCTGTCCAAGCTGAGGGGGCTTCTCAGTACAGGAAGACAGGGCCCCCAATTTCACCTGGGGATGGTACAGCCCCATTTATTTCCCTCTCACACTGGGGCAGGTTCTCTTTCAAGTGGCCATGGGATCAATGAAAGATATTACGTGCATGTGAATAAGTTTTAAAACAAAAAGGTTTAAATCCAGTATGGGTTATTCATTTCAATTACATGTAGTGCTAACAAACGCCACTCCTGCCGGGCACTGATGATGTACGACTTTAATCCCAGTAGAGGCAGGCAGATCTCTGTGAGTGCCAGGCCAGGGCTACACAGAGGAATCCATCTTGAATAAACAAACAGGCTGGAGAGATGGCTGGGTGCTTAAGAGCACTGGCTGTTCTTCCAGAGGACCTGAGTTCAATTCCCAGCACCCACATGGGTGGTTGGTACAACTGTCTGTAACTCCAGTTCCAGAGGATCTGACACCCTTGCAGACATGCAGGCAAACACCAATACACATAACGTTTAACAAATCTTTTTTTTTTTTTTTTTTTGGTTTTTTGAGACAGGTTTTCTCTGTATAGCCCTGGCTGTCCTGGAACTCTCTGTAGACCAGGCTGGCCTCGAACTCAGAAATCCACCTGCCTCTGCCTCCCGAGTGCTGAGATTAAAGGTGTGCTCCACCATGTCTGGCCTAACAAATCTTTTTTTAAAAAGCAAGCAAGCAAACAAATGCCTTTTCAAAAAACCTCTTGTTGAGCTGGGTGTAGTGTCCCATGCTTATAGTCCCAGAATTAAAGGTCTGATACAGAAAGATTGCATGTTCGAGGCTAGCCTGGGCTACAAACTGAGCCAATACTAGATGTTTCTATGAGGTAGGAAACTTGCTGAGTTATTCAAATGTGACAATATGAATTTTTGTAGCCTGAAGCTAAACACCAAAGGCTCTGGGATGTCAAGGACCTGGAACCACTGGGGTTGTAGGAGATATTAGTGTAAACCTCAAGTCACCAGCAGTGACAGTTACCATGAACTATGTTCCCTCTATGTGCCTGACACACTACTGGCCACGTGTACCCAACAGCCCCTCTGACCCTCTCCAGCTCCCTCTCCAGTGCAGAGAACATGCACTGCACACCTGCAATTCCAGCACTCAGGAAGCTGAGGCAGGAGGATTACAGGTTGTTAGCTGGGGATATAGCTCACTTGGCAGAGTGCTTGCCTAACAAGCATGAAGCCCAGGGTTCCAACCCCAGCACCGCATGAAACTTGGTGTGGAAGTGCAACCTATAACCCCAACAGTTTGAAGTGGTGGCAGGTGGATCAGAAGTTCATCTTCAACTAGCAAGTTTCAGGCCAGCTTAAAATACACAAGTCTCTGAGGCCAGAGAAATGGACCAGTGTTTAAGAGTACTAGCCGCTCTTCCAGAGGACCCCGGTTCAATTCCCCACAACCACATGGAAGCTCACAACTGTCTGTAACTCCAGTTGCAAGGGATCCAACACCCTAATACAGACATACATGCAGGCAAAACACTAATGCACATAAAGTAAAAATAAATTTTAAAAGATACATAAGACTGTGTCAATGATTACAAAATAAATCAAATAGTTCTAGTTTCTCTGTACACTTCACAGCGCCGTCTGTTTTGAGAATCTCAAGTTTTTAGTCATCTGATGTGTGTGCAATGAGGTCTCACGGTGGCTTTGACGGTGGCTTTGACGTGTATTCCCTGATAACTCGTGGGGCCTCCCACCCCACCCCACCCCCCCACCCTCACCCCAGTTTGTTTGGTGGCCACTTGAGTATCATTCTTGTAAAATTACCTTTCAGTCTTTTAATCTACTCTTTATTTAGTCCTTCCTTTTTCAGTATTGACTTGAAAGATTTTTATAGACAAAACCATAAGTCATTTGCTATCCTGTGTCTTGCTTTTAAAAACAAAAGATGGAGAGTCTAAATGCAATCAAGTTGACGGACAAGGCTTAGGGTCTTTGTGGCCAGCAGGAGGTCAGAGGACCCCTGCAGAGGAAAACCTGCTGGGCGCCTTCCTGTGCTAAACCAACCTTGGATAAATGACTCTGAGCTGGGTGTGGTGGGAAACACCAGGCATCCCGGTACTCCAGTACTCCTCAGAGTCAGAGGGAGAACAGCCACAAGCTGAGGCCACCGGGGAGTACGGGGAAGACCCTGCTCCAGATAAAATCATCCTCGCCATTACTGTCATCCCGCTTAGCTACTGTCCTTAAATTTCTTATGTATGTTGATTCTGGAAACAAAAGGTCTGATATGGACAGGTATTATTATAAAAAAGACTGACGCCCCCCAGTTCAGCTCTGACTTTTTTCTTTTCTTTCTTCTTCCATGTCTATGCATATACCTGTGTGCAAGTGTGTGCATGCACCAGCCAAGATATTCACGGAGGCCAAGAGACTGTCCTGGCTCGAGACTGTTGACTCTCTGTCCTCTTTGAGGCAGCATCTCTCACTGTCTAGAGCCCATCTTGCTTTTGGCTAGGCTGGTGGCCCACAGGCTCCAGAGAGCCTCTGGCCTCCATCTCCCAGGGCTGCGGTTCCAAATGTGAACCACCATGGCCAGCTTTTTACGAGGATGCTGCGCATCTGAGCGCAGGACCTTGTGCCTAAGTCACAAACTCGCTTAACCCACTGAGCCTTCTCCCCGGACCCCCTTTTCTTTTTTCAAAGTTTAAGACAATGAGGTTGAGGATGACTGAATTTCATATCCTCCTGCCTCTACCTCCGGCTGCTAGGATTACAGGCCTGCACACCTGGGCCACCATGCTTACTTTCTGTGCANTAGCATATGCCAGCAAGATAGTGCTGAAAGGACCCGGATATAGCTGTCTCGTGGGAGACTATACCAATGCCTGGCAAACATGGAGGTGGAAGCTCACAGTCAGTTATTAGATGGAACACAGGGTTCCCAAGGAAGGAGCTAGAGAAAGTACCCAAGGAGCTGAAGGGGTCTTCAACCCTATAGGTGGAAGAATAACATGAACTAACTAGTACCCCCTGAGCTCATGTCTCTAGCTGCACATATAGAAGAGGATCGCCTAGTTGGCCATCATTGGGAAGAGAGGCCCCTTGGTTATGCAGACTTTATATGCCCCAGTACAGGGGAACACCAGGGCCAAGATGTGGGAGCGGGTAGGTAGGGGAGCAGGGCCGGGATGGGGGAGGGTATAGGGAACTTTCTGGATAACACTTGAAATGTAAATGAAGAAATTATCTAATAAAAACAAACAAACAAACGAACAAAAAACAAAGTGAGTTCCGGGACAGCCAGGGCTATACAGAGAAACCCTGTCTTGAAAAACCAAAAAAAAAAAAAAAAAAAGAAAAGCCGAGCAAATCCTGGGAACTGGGATGCCAGCTCACCTGCTGCTTCTCACTTTCTTGCTCAGTTTCCTGGGTGCAAATCAACACCAGAGTAAAACAGCACAGCTGAGCCCCATCCCCAGCCTGTCTCTGCCTCCCGAGGAGGCTCTTGGGTGCAGGAGGTCTCAGGAAAGGTGTCCAGGTAGAAATAACAAGGAAAGGAAAAATGAAAACCAGTATCAAAGAGTGAGCCCTGGGGAGAATGGGAGAGAGAGAGAGAGAGAGAGAGAGAGAGAGAGGAGCAATGCAGGATAGAGATATTACCACTTAGCAAAAACCCAAGAGAAGAAGAGGGAGACTCCAGTGGGGAGGACCATGAGTGCTTCGTTATTTAAAAGGTAACAGAGAACCGTTGAAAATCCTTGAACACAGGGCTGGTGGGGTCGCCCAGTGGGTAGACACTTGCTATCAACCCTAAAGAGCTGGGTTCAATCCCCAGGACCCATATGTGGAAGGAAAGAACTGCCCCTCTGGCATCGATATGCAGACCATGGCATGCATGCACTCACACGAAAATGTAATAAAAAAAAAAAAATTGAAGGAAAGAAAGAGCTGGGCTGGGGAGAGGTCTCAGAGGTTCAGAGCCCACGGTGTTCCTCCAGAGGACCCGAGTGTGATTTCCAGAACTACATCAGGTTCTCATAACCTCCTGTGACCTCAGTGTCCGGGGATCTGATGTCTCTGGCCTCCAAAGGCATGGGGACACACACATGGGGGAGATTACTTAACAATAAAATAAAATCTTAAATAAACAAAAGTGCTTGGCTAGGGACAACAGACGCCACTGTCTAGATCAGAGCTTCTAAGTCCAGCCACAATGTGCAGAATGGGCCAGTGTGGGAGAGACCGGAGGCGAAGGGAACAAGACAGAGTCTATTGCAAGGCACAGCAGGCACATCTGTGTAGCTTCTAGTTTTTTAAATGCCTGTTCTAAATAGCCCTCAAACCGTCCTTTTTCTTTCTTTCTTTCTTTTTTTAAGTAGCTATTTGTGGGTGTATAGCAACCCAACAAAAATGTCTCCCAGAGTTATCTGAAGCCCACTGGTGGGAACACACACAGGGCATTGTCTCAGCTCTGTATGTAGTCCTTTGTCCTGGGACACCCATTCCCTCCACAGCAATGTCCTGGTAAAGACACAAACGACAGCAGCTTAGCAGCGGCTGCTCCTTCTCCCGACACCGGTGGTCTGGGCATGTCTGAGAGACACAGGTGGAAACAGGCTGCCTGCCCTTCAGGCATCTGGGAGGAGGCCTTTCTGGATCCACCTGGGTATCAAGGTCAATCTTTTAAATGCTGGGATGGCATCTCTCTGCATCACCCAGGTGGCCTCACACCATTCAGATTGCTCTCCGAGTCTCCGCCCCCTCACCTCCTCATCCGTGGGATGACAGGCATGGTCTCCTAGGCTCGGATTCACCCCGACGCTCTTCCCCAATGCTGCCTCACCTTAAGTGACCTCAGAGAAGCATACCAGCATTTGAAAAATGATTTTTTAAAAAAGATGTATTTTATGTGTATGTGTTCCCTCTCTAGCTGTCCAGTTCTTCTCCTGGAAGCACTGATGTAGGAGTGTCTACAACCTAGAATGGAAGGCTGTGGGGTTAATGCTGTAGTTTAAGTGTGACATGTCCTCTGTGGGCTTGTGTTTGAACACTTGGTCCCCAGCTGCCAGGGCTGTTCCAAGAAGGTTGTGGAACCTTCCTGAGGGAAAACCTTGCTGGAGGAAGTGTCACTGGGCATGAGCCTTATGGGTTTATAGCTCTGCTTCTTTTTTTTTTTTTTTTTTTTTGGTTTTTCGAGACAGGGTTTCTCTGTATAGCCCTGGCTGTCCTGGAACTCACTTTGTAGACCAGGCTGGCCTCAAACTCAGAAATCTGCCTGCCTCTGCCTCCCAAGTGCTGGGATTAAAGGCGTGCGCCACCCCTTTTCTCCCACTTGCCTTTTGTGGCAACTTAAACCTCTGTTTTGGGTCCATCTGACTGCTTCTCCCTCCAGAGTGCTGCCCACCTATCCTCAGATGGTTGCCCATATCCTGCACCTTGGCAGGGAAGCTGCCCTTAGGCTTTTGGACAAAGATCCTGATATTATTGTTCTCCCCTAAGATACCTCCCAAAGTCAGTGGCTCATTCAAAATAATGATGATTGGGCAGTTAACTGCACCTCCTTCCAGGGTGTGATTGATAACCATTATCCCGCTGATAAATTGGTTCAATTCCTACATAGGACACCTATGGTTTTCCCAAAGAGAACAAAGTCAGCCCCGATTGCTGGGGCTTCGGTAATCTTTACCGAGGGATCCTCCTCGGGTATGGCTGCCTTCAGCATTGGTGGGGAGGTCTCACGTTTTATGACAGACTTCTCCTTGGTGCAGCTTGTGCAGTTAGCAGCCATTGTTAGGGTGTTCAAACTCTTGCCTGAAACCCCTTTTAATTTATATACAGACAGCGCCTATGTGGCTGCCTCTGTCCCCCTTTTAGAAACTGTCCCATATATCCACCCCTCTACCAATACTTCTCCATTGTTTGCTAAACTTCAAAAATTTATTCTTGCCTGAAATTTTCCTTTTTTTTAATAAATTTATTTTATTTATTATACGTAAGTACACTGTAGCTGTCTTCAGACACTCTAGAAGAGGGAGCCAGATCGGATGGTTGTGAGCCACCATGTGGTTGCTGGGATTTGAACTTATCACCTTCGGGAGAGCAGTCGGGTGCTCTTACCCGCTGAGCCATCTCACCAGCCCAATTTTCCTTTTTTTTTGTTGGCCATATTCATGCCCATTCTGGCCTACCTGGGCTGCTGTCTGAGGGCAATGATGTAGTTGATCAGGCCATCCAGGTAGTGGCTTCTGCCTTGTCTACCACCCCTCTTGCCACCGCTCAACAGGCCCATGATTTACATCACCTTAATGCCCATACCCTGAGAATTAAATTTTCCATCACCCGCGAACAGGCACGACAAATTGTTTGGCAGTGCAAGGGCTGCCTGACTCTTTTACCCGAGCCACATGTAGGGGTCAACCTCTGCGGGCTAGTTCCTGCTGAGTTGTGGCAGATGGATGTCCCCCACTAAGCCTCCTTCGCAAAGTTAAAACATATTCATGTCTCTGTCGATACTTATAGTGGTTTTATCTGTGCATCCTTACAGACGGGGGAGGCCACTAAACATGTTATCAGTCATGTTCTCTCCTGTTTGGCGGTTATACCACAACCCAAGATCCTCAAGACAGATAATGGCCCGGGATATATTAATTCCAGCTTTAAACAGTTTTGTGCTCAGATGGGCATCAGACATATTACTGGCATTCCCAAGGCCATCAAACCCTTAAAAATATGCTTTTTAAATTGCAGTCTGGAGGGGGGATTCTATATCCTCAATCTGGCAACTTTAAGACCCCCCTGAATCGTGCACTATTTGTCTTAAATTTTCTTCATACGACTCTGCAGGCAAGTCTGCCGCAGATTGCCTTTGGCACCCTTCAACTGCCAACACTATGCACAAGCCATGTGGAGAGATCCTTTGTCCAACAAATGGCAGGGCCCAGACCTGATCCTTATATGGGGCAAAGGACATGCTTGTATTTATGATTTAGGAGCTCAAAATGCCAGGTGGCTCCCAGAGTGCCTGATAAAACCATATAATTCGCCCAGGGAAGAAAAACGATGAGAAAGATTCCTAAATGTGCTTGCTTACAGAAAGCTGAGAATGCCCAGAGGGACGCCATTCCTGATCCTCTGGATTTGGATATGCACCTATCCTTGGGGAGGTATATCACAAGTAAGTCAACAAGGAAAAACCCCTTACCAACTTTATAATTACACCTGGCTGATTACTAACGAGGCCGGTGATGTAGTCAATGCCACTTCCATAATTGGAAGTTCTGTCCCATGGGTGCCCTTAGAGGTGGACCTGTGTCAATTGGCTCTGGGGGCTGGGGAAGCCTGGGGTATCCCCAGCCATTACATGCCACAGGCTAGACCTGTCACCATGAAAAGTAGATACAGCACAGTCCCTGGGTGTTATAATAAGTGGGCCAGATCCTTCTTCACTCTTGCCCCAACCTATGCCTGCCCTGGTGATCACCGGGACCGGTCCTTGGGACAAAAATGAGGCTACAGAACCCAATATTTTTGCACCTCTTGGAGCTGTGAGACCACTGGAGATACTTATTGGAAGCCCTCCTCTTCTTGGGACCTCATACAGGTCAAAAGACATTGCCTGCCTGAGGGACAGCCCTATTCAGGACCCACCCAGTATATTTAACAGTGTGACTCCTGGTGTAACACCTTGCAAATTACTTTTACTAATAAGGGAAAGGCTTTTCCTTGGGAGGCCTCTCGAGGGGCAGAATGGGGCCTCTGTGCTTATATTCCAGGAAGGGATCCATGCCTCTCCTTTAAAGTACAATTGAAGAAGGCCACTCCAAACAGAGCAAGGGTGGCAGTGGGACCCAATCCTGCTTTACATAGTAAGCCCCCATGGGCTAAATCCCCTCAGCCCGTGAAAAAATCTGGCCTATCCAGTTCACCCACTCCTTTTTCTGTTACCATATTTCAGCCCACCCTGCCTGCTGGATCCCCCTCATCTGCCAAATTAATTCTAACCATGGTAAATGCATCAATTGCTGCTATGCATGTAGCCAATGCGACCCAATATGAAGAATGTTGGGTGTGCTTTTCTCCTCAACCCCCCTTTTATGAAGGAGTGGCAATATTTGGATCAGTTGTTACAACCAATGATACCAATAAACTTGGCTGGCATCCTGAGAGCAACGAAGGGCTCACACTGAGTCAAGTGTCAGGTCTGGGCTCATGCCTTTTGGGGCCTTCCATGCTCCCACCTCAGGCCTTGCTAGAGGTTTGCAATCAGACTACTGTTGTAAATGTCACTTTTCAATACCTTGGGGCGCCTAATGGTACTTATTTAGCATGTTCCACTGGACTTACTACCTATGTGGTAACCCAGACCTTTCTAAATAACAGAGATTACTGTGTCTTGGTCCAACCTCTCCCAAAGTCAACGGTGCACCATGCAGAAGATCTCCTCCGGTTTTGGGAAAGAGGCACTAACCTGCCCCATGATAGGAGGGAGCCTATTTCCACTGTGACCTTAGCAGTGATCCTTGGTTTGCGAGCTGCAGGTGCAGGAACCATTATTGCCTCCCTGGTTACCTCCCCAAAACAGTACACTCAGCTTAGCCTCGCTGTGGACAGAGATACTCAAGAACTGCAAAAAGGCTTGAAAAATCTAAAAGATTCTTTAGTCTCCTTGTCTGAGGTAGCGCTACAAAATAGGCAAGGTTTTGACTTGGTATAGCCCCTGAGACTGGAGCTGCGGGTGGCTGTGAACCACAATGTGGGTGCTGGAAACTGAACCAGGTCCCCTGCGCGAGCAACAAGTAAGTGCTTTCAGCTGCTGGCCCATCTCTCCAGCCCCTTTCATAGATTTTTGAGAATATTTTTATTTATTTATCTATTACGTATATGAGTACCCTTTCACTGTCTTCTGACACACTAGAAGAGGGCATCGGATCCCATTACAGATGGTTGTGAGCCACCATGTGGTTGCTGGGAATTGAACTCAGGACCTCTGGAAGAGCAGTCAGTGCTCTTACCCGCTGAGCCATCTCACCAGCCCTATTTATTTGTTTTTTTAAGATTTATTTTATTTTATTATATGTGAGTACACTGTAGCTGTCCTCAGACACTCCAGAAGAGGGAACCAGATCTCGTTACGGATGGTTGTGAGCCACCATGTGGTTGCTGGGAATTGAACTTATCACCTTCGGAAGAGCAGTCGGGTGCTCTTACCCGCTGAGCCATCTCACCAGCCCAACTCACTCATTTTAAATAACAAGCTTCAGCTGGACAGAGGCCTAATATCCCTAGGAAGTGCGCCATCTAGTGACTTTGTATTTACTTGCATGTTGTTTTCATGCTTTAGTTTTTCAATTTTTTATTTATAGTATATTTACTTATTATTTGTATGTTGTGCGATTTGTGGTGTGTGTGGGGGTCAGAAGACAACTTGCTGGAGTTCGTCCTCTCTTTCCACCATATGGGTTCTGGCTCTATGATTGAACTCAGCCCATTACCTGCTTTCTCAGCAAGCACCCAGACTCCCAGAGCCAGGCAGCTGTGGTAGGTTGTGGGATTTTTTTTTTTTTTTAAAGATTTATTTTATTTATTATATGTAAGTACACTGTAGCTGTCTTCAGGCATTCCAGAAGAGGGCGCCAGATCTCATTAAGGATGGTTGTGAGCCACCATGTGGTTGCTGGGATTTGAACTTATCACCTTCGGAAGAGCAGTCGGGCGCTCTTACCTACTGAGCCATCTCACCAGCCCGGTTGTGGGATTTTTGTTTTGTTTTTTTTCCCATTTTTTTCTGTACATTGCAGTAAGGGCCTTAGATATGCTAGGCAAACACTCTGCCACTAAACTGTCTCTTTCTCTAGCCTTTTATTGTTTTGTTTTGTTTTGAGATAGGGTTTTTCTGTGTAGCTTTGGTTGTCCTGGAACTAATTCACTCTGTAGACCAGGCTGGCCTCAAACTCAGAGATCCCAGAGTGCTGGGATTAAAGGCATGCACCATCATACTTGGTTAATAGATTCTTTTTTTTTTTTAACTTTTTTTTTTTTTTTTTTAGATTTATCTATTATATATAAGTACACTGTAGCTGTCTTCAGACATACCAGAAGAGGGCATCAGATTTCATAACAGATGGTTGTGAGCCACCATGTGGTTGCTAGGATTTGAACTCATGACCTCAGGAAGAGCAGCCATCTCTCCAGCCCTAAAAGACTGATTCTTACTTATGTGTATGTCTGTGTGCCCAAGTGAGTTTATTCCCACCTTATGCATGCAGGTGCCACAGAGGCTGGGTGGTTGTGTGCCACCAGATGTGGGTGCAAGAAAAGAAACCTGGGTCCTCGGGAAAACATGCACATACCTGAATCTGCTGAACCTCCAGCTTGAAGCCATACCCCAACTTTGTAGAGCTTTGTTCAAACTGGCCTTGAACTCTTTGAGTTCTGTGTGCCTCTGCCTTTTTTCTTTTTTTCTTGAGACAGGGTTTCTCTGTGTAGCCCTGGCTGTCCTGGAACTCACTCTGTAGACCAGGCTGGCCTTGAACTTGGAAAACTGCCTGCCTCTGCCTCCCAAGTGCTGGGATTAAAGGCGTGGGCCACCACTGCCTGGCCGTGCCGCCTCTGCCTTTTGAGTGTTGGCAGTAAATGAACCTGGCACACCACCAAGGAAGAACAAGTGAACTCAAACTAAGGGGACAGAGTATGTCCTGAGGAGATGGTCCATCACACAGTAGAAGGAACTATTCTCAAGACCATGGAACCACATCCCTACCTTTTTTTACTTTATTTCATGATAGTCTCTAGATTGTCCAGGCCAGCCTGTACCTCATAATCCTCCTACCTGGGTCTTCCACGAGGCTGTGATCACAGGCTTGTGTCCCGTGCCTGGCTCTCTTCTGCTAGGTCACTGGAACTAATAGGATATTGTCAAACTGTCCTCTGTGTCTTCTGAGGTTCTTTCATGCTTGTGCTCTCGTTTGGAGCACCTGCTCTGGAGGAGAACCACAATAACCCAGGAACAGCACATGGGGCAAAGAGCTGAGGCTGCTTGTCAGCAGCCGCGTGGATCATAGCCAATATCCTGAGAGACCTGAGCCAGAGCCATTCATGCACCTAAGCAACTCCAGATTCCTGATCCACAGAAACTTCTTAACTTTAGGAACAATCAGTTATGTGTGACCCTTGCTGATGTCCACAGAACCTTTTTACTTTTATTTATAAAATTCAAAGAAATCCAGGGAGAAGACAGTAAATGTATAAACGTAAATAAAATAACAACGGCCAGTGCTGTGAATCGAACCTAGGGCAAGCACTCTACCACTGAGCTACATCCCAAGAACCATACAGGAAGGAAGGACTGCAGGTAGACGGGTGGGCCAGTCCAGATGTGGGGTGATAGCCTAGAACCACATTTGCTCAAGAAGCTAAGGTGCTGCTTCATACGTTCACTGGGCTAAAAATCAAAAAGCAAGTTTGGTCCGTTGGGGCAACTCTCTGACACCCCAGCTCATAAGCAAGCTTAATTAATTTTAGACAGGGTCTCTCTACATAGTCTGGCTGTTCTTGAATGCTCGGAGGTTCACCTGCCTCTGCCTCCAAGTGCTAGGAATAGAGACCTGCACCACTACACTTGGCTCAAAGCAAACTTTTAAAAAGAGGGACTGAAGATGAAACCCTATCTCAGTTTAGATGGTAGAATAAGCATTCTGGCTACAAATATTTAAGCACAAGGAAAATTCAAAGAAATACAGGGAGAAGACAGTAAATGTATAAACGTAAATAAAATAACAACAGCCAGTAAGGGAAGTGGAGAGGGCATCTACCACTTTAGAAAGGCTTGCTGGAAAAGGCTTTACAGAAATGATGTCTGAGTGGCGTTTTCTTTGTGTGAGACAGGGACTCACTGAGTAACATTGGCCAGCCTGGAGCTCCGTGTTCGTGACTTCTTAGTCACTGTAGGCTTACAGATTTACAGGCTAAAAAAACTGACATTTCAAGTCTAACCTGTTCGCAATTGGTCAGATGTCTGCAGTTTAGAACAGCTTCAGGTTAAATGTCAGGGGTTGGGCGGGGGCAGGGATGGGGGAAGTGGCTGGGGATATAGCTCAAGTGTTGCAGCCTAAGACTCTGAGGAACGTGAAGAGGAAGACCTTGCCTGTGGAGCGAAGAAGGAGAAGGCTGTACACAGAATCATAAGGGGCTTTGGCACAGGGAGTAGTCTGGAGGACAAGAGAAAGCCACAGCAGGGTTTTTAATTGAATGTGACAGGTTCCAGATCTTGGAAAATCCCTGACAATGGGTGGGATGGACATCAACCCTGAAGGCAAGGAAACTGATAATGTACTTACACAGACCCAGACAGTAAGCCAAAAGACCAGTAGTAAAGACTAGGCTGGCAGCGGTGGTTCACCACTGTAACTTCAGCATTCTGGAAGCAGAGGCAGGCAGATCTCTCCTGTTTAGGCTAGCAAGGTCTACATAGTGAGTTCCAGGACAGCCAGGACTACACAGTGAGATCCTGTGTCAGAGAGAGAGTGACTGTAGGGGGTGGGGAGACAGGGAGAGGGGCGGGAGGGAGGGAGGTAGAGGAAGGAAGGAACAGATGGTTCAGTGGTTAGGAGCACTGAGCATTTGTTACTTTTATAGAGGACCCAGGTTCAGTTCCCATCACCCACATGGTGACTAATAACAGTTTGTAACTCCAGTTCCAGGAGATTCAATGCTCTATTCTGTCCTTCTTGGACACTGCATGCATGTAGCATACAGACATATATGCAGGTAACAAGACTCATATACATAAAAATAAATAATATTTAAAAAAACAGATAGTGGTGGGACACGCTTTTTATCCCAGCACGCCAGAGACATTAACAGGGGGGTTGGCAGTTTTTTAGCCTGTAATCTGAGTTCAAGGCCAGCTTGGTCTACAGAGAGTCCGAGGACAGCCATTAGACTACACATTTGGAACAAGGTATTACTGTGTAGCTCCGGGTGTTCTGGAACTCATTAATTTCCTATTTCCTTAGTTCCAGGGTTAAAGGGTCTGAATCATCATGACTTTTTTTTTTTGGTTTTTCGAGACAGGGTTTCTCTGTTTAGCCTGGCTGTCCTGTAACTCACTTTGTAGACCAGGCTGGCCTCGAACACAGAAATCCGCCTGCCTCTGCCTCCTAAAAGTGCTGGGATTAAAGGCATGCGCTACTATCGCCCAGCTGTTTTATTTCAGCCAGGCAGTGGTGGCGCATGCCTTTAATCCCAGCACTTGGCAGGAGGGTTTCTGAGTTTGAGGCCAGCCTGGTATACAGAGTGAGTTCCAGGACAACCAGGGCTACACAGAGAAACCCTGTCTCGAAAAACAAAAAACAAAAAAACAAGACAAATAAAAAAAAAAAAAACAAAAAAAATTTTTTTAATTTTATTTATATGAGTACACCATAGCTGTTTTCAGGCATACTAGAAGAGGGCATCAGATCCCATTACAGATGGTTGTGAGCCACCATATGGTTGCTGGGAATCGAACTCAGGACCTCTGGAAGAGCAGTCAGTGCTCTTCTGGGCCATCTCTCCAGCCCAGGGTTTTTCTTTATTTATACCCAGGATGGTGTCAGACTCAGAATCCTTAGACATCCTCTGCCTCCCAGGTGCTGGGATTTCAAGCTTGCCCCACCACACCCACTATTAAACATTAAGAGAATCAGAAGTCAAGATTTGACCAGAGGACACCACTCATTGTGAGAAACAAAGGTTGGGGATAAGTGAAAAAGACAAAACAAAACAAAAGAACAACAAAACCCCCTAAGCTCAGGTGATAAAAGCTAGGGGAGGAGGGTGCGTGAGCCTTTTTCCTGGGGGACACTTGAGTAAAATTGGAAGATTACCAAGTAACCTTGCTGTTGCCTATCCCAGTCAGAGGTTTCATGCAGCTCGGAGACCGTTACAAACCTGGGACAGCAGGAAATTCAGGGAGTGAGGCTGAGGCGCAAGGGATCTTGAACTCACAGAGATACCTAGGGTTTTCAACAGCATTGTTCAGCATTCGGGCCTCCTTCAGGATGAATGCTGGGTGGAAAGGTCAGGAATAGGGATACCTGTGACAGAACTATCGCAGGAGTTCAAATCAGATAAGGGACCTTGGGCTTCCATCATAGTGGCATGTTTCCTGATGGCTTGGGAGTGGGGTGTGCAGGAAAAAGGACTCTCAACAGCAAGATTGTCCTAAACAAAAGGAAAGCTTTTGTCTTCTACAGAAACGAAGGCTCAAAGACAGCCTCTCTAATTTCCCCGCTATTTCTCTTGATTTGATGATTTTGATGGACGGGACGAACCTAGTCATATCTGGTCTGTGGGCGTTTAAGTGGGAAAGTCAACCCCTTTTAAGTAGGAATGCCTGGAGACATTCAGGTTCTACACTAGCACTCCTAGGGCAGATATGCCCACTTGCCGACTTTTCCATGAAAAAGCAGAAGAGGTGCGCGTGTCTGTGAAAGATGGAATGATACAAGGTGGCCCCAGAGAGGCTTTTCGGGAGAGAAAGCGCTTGGTGAGCACATTGGAGGGCCGGTCCTGGCCCTCTTCCACTTCCTGCCCCTCGGCGTGGTTTCGCAGCAGAAGCGCAGAAAGGTATCCAATGGACACCTCAAGTACAAGCCAGATGCGACGCACATCCGGCGAACACGCGGGCTTCATTCGGGTCTGACACTGCAGGCTCAACCCCGCCGGCAAACCTCCCAAAGCCCACTCACAGCTCAACTTTCACAATGACAACAACAAACTGGCGTACCGGGCCACCCCTAAGCAAGCATTCTCTTTTATGACTACCCATGCACCCCAGGACTGAGGCTTCCCCACCCCATCTCCCCTCAACTCCCCACCTCCCCGCACCCGCCCACTACGGATCAAAGGAAGGATCAACTCAAGTCGCGCGAACACAGCTGATCGTGCGCCACAAAAAAAGATCGGTAGGGTGGGGCGACCCAAGGATTCGCCCTCCTCTTTCCATTGGTTCCAGTCGCCGAGCTCGCCTCTTCTCCTAGCGAAAGGCGGCCGCCCTGGTGCGCTGGCGCATGCGCGTCGTTCTCGTGGCGCACTGAGCAGGCGCAGCCGCAGAGCCGCCGGAGGAGGGGGCGGGGCGGGTGTAGCGGCGCGCGCAGCCTCCGGGCGCTGGGTTCCCTTCTGCCGGTCCCGCCCTCCGTCACGGCGGCGCGGTGCACGCTGGGATAGGGAGCGATCTCCGAGCGAGGCGGCAAGATGGACGCGGGATTCTTCCGCGTAAGTCGGAGCGCGGGGCTCCGGGGAGAGGCGAGAGGATTGTTTGTAAGACCCCAGGGGGAGGCGCTCAAAATTCGGGACAGGACGGCCCTCGGAGGGAGGCCTTAAGGGACCCCGAGCGGGGTTCGTGGGCAGCGTTCCCCGGCCTCGGCGCTGCGGCCGAGACCGGTGCGCCCCTGCGCAGTCGCCTCCTCCGGGATCGTCCCCCCCCCCCACGCGGCGGTGGCGGTGGCCGGAAAATGGCGGCGGGAATGGGCTGGAGCTGAACCTCACCGGCCGCCTGGCGGGGCCCTGCAGGCCGAGCGCCGCGCCGGCCGCCGGGGCTCGGGGCCTAGCGGAGCCCCAAGGAGGAAGTCATTAGGGGGGGAGGCCGGTGGGAAGCCCGAGGCGGCTGCGGGTACCGGTTGTACGGTTTGGGGCTACGTCCTGAGAAAGGTGTTTGAGGAGAGGGGCCTTTTTTTTTTTTTTAAGCAGCATCTTTGGAGAAAGCGGGTATCCCCCCCCCAAAAAAAAACCCGACGTACAGTGTCCACCCTCTGGGTCTTAAGCTTTGGCGGCGGCGCAGGGGTCAGAGTTCGTGAGCGCTCCCGCCCAATTTGATAGCTCTTCGGGGAGGGGAGCTTAGATAATTTGTAGTTGGAACATTTGAATCGGAGGCTTTTGGAGTGAACGGTGTGTGCGAGGGTGGAGGCAGATTACGGTTGTGACTCCATCGCGCTTCCCGCTCTTCGCTAGCACCCTTTCCCAGCGGCCCATGTCCAGGCAGGGGACGTTACCTTGGAGGTGGTACACATATCCCACACACTAAGGCAGTTTATTAGGTCCACTCTGGAAGGAAAGTAGCTACAGGTCGAGATCTAGATGAATAGGAACGGACACTTGTGGGATTAAAAGTAGCAACGAACCCTTTAGGGAATCGCTGATTCTTGTAATGCAGAGTAGAACCCTGTAAGACGGCTTGGTAAAAGTCCAGATTCCAGCTCTCTGTCATACCCCGGATCAAGCATATAGTTTAGAGTTTGTGTGCATTTTGAAGAAAAAATTGGAAGGAGGGGGAAGGAGGAGGGAGATAATAAAGGTGCTTCTTGTATGTAGTTCATGAGAGCTTGCCTAGTATGAGCAAGACGCTGGGGTCTATCTCCAGCACCCCAGATATTTGCACTACAAACTAGGCACTTAACCTTTATAGTCAATACTCATTTCTTTTTTTTTTTTTTTTTCGAGACAGGGTTTCTCGGTATAGCCCTGGCTGTCCTGGAACTCACTTTGTAGACCAGGCTGGCCTCGAACTCAGAAATCAGCCTGCCTCTGCCTCCCGAGTGCTGGGATTAAAGGCATGTGTGCCACCACGCCTGGCTAATACTCATTTCTTATGGCACCGCCGTTAACACTTAAAAACAGTCGAAGGTTTCTTTTGTCGATTATTTCTTTTCTTTTTATCTTTTTTTCCACCTTCAGTTTTTGTTTTGCTTTTTCAGGAAGTGGTTTATGTGTGTAGCCTTGGCCATCCTGGAACTCTGTGGTCTATAGGCCAGGCTAGCCTTGAACTGTCTGCCTCCCGAATGCTGGGGTTGAATGAAGACTTGCACCCTGGCCAGCCTTGTCAGTTATTTCTAGTGGAAAGGAGATTGAAGAAAGAAAACAAAGCATTATGTCAATTTTCAGGAGAAGTTGTCCTTTGAAAAGGACAGAATCTGGAAAATAACCCAGTTTTTAAAATATTCTTTTTACACTTACCTAAATGAAGTAGTTTAGTTGTCCCTGGGTTGGGTCTTTTGGGAGCAGGGGCAGTTGAAGTGTTTTGAAACTGGGTTCTCTAACCCAAACTGGCCTTGGACCTAGAGTCCTGCCTTGACCTCTCAGTACCAGAATTTCAGACATATGCTACACACTGGCAAAGTGGGGGAGTTGAAGTATTTAAGCTCCGAGTTAGAAAAACTTGCCAAGCCGGGCGTGGTGGCACACGCCTTTAATCCCAACACTCTGGGAGGGGAGGCAGAGGCAGGCAGATCTCTGAGTTTGAGGCCAGCCTGGTCTACAGAGTGAGTTCCAGGACAGATAGGGCTACATAGAACCTTGTCTCAAAAAATAAAAAGTGGGGGGGGATAATTTTTGATCAGTTACCTAGTACAACCTGACTCTGACTAGAATTGGATTTAAGAATTGGGTGACTGCATTTGCTGAACAGCCTTACAAGGTAAATTTCTCTCTTTGCCTTTTTTTTTTTTTTTTTTTTTTTTTGAGGAGGTGGTTGATGAGATCAAAAGCAGACCAGGCCAGCTTTATTTATTTTAATTTTATTTTATGTGTATGAGTATACTGTAGCTGGTTGTGAGCCTTCATGAGGTTGTTGGGAATTGAATTTTAGGACCTCTACTCGCTCTGGTCAACCTTACTCACTCAGGTCCAAAGATTTATTTATTATTAATAAGTACACTGTTGGTATCTTCAGACACACCAGAAGAGGGCGTCAGAGCTCATTGCAGGTGTTTGTGAGCCACCATGTGATTGCTGGGATTTGAACTCAGGACCTCTTGCCAGCCTGGCTTTGAATATCCACTCACCCCCCCCCCAAAAAAAAAAAAAAAAAGACAGGGTTTCTCTGTGTAGCCCAGGCTGTCCTGGAACTCACTCTGTAGAACAGGCTGTCTTCGAACTTAGAAATCCACCTGCCTCTGTCTCCCGAGTGCTGGGATTAAAGGTGTGTGCCACCATGCTGGCTTTGAACTCTTTAGAGATGGCCTATCTCTAAAGGTGTATGCCACCACTCTAAGCCCAAAACTTTTTTCTTTTTCTTTAAAACCTTTTTGGTTTTGCAGTACTAGGGCCCGTGCACCAGGCTTTTATATATGTTCGCCAAGCTCTGCCACTGGATCTCTTTCCAGGTGAGGTGAATAGGTTTGATCTCTTCACTGACATCTAATGGTTATGCTCTGTAATGATCAAAAGAGGGTAATTGGCACACCTTATTACCTCAGACATCCATCTTTATTTTTGCTTCATTGCCACTAATTTGACATGACAAAAACATCCTCAGAGATTAGGTTGTGTGTTCTCAGGACATAGAGTGGAGTGGTAGCGGAACTGACACATTATTACAGGGTTTTTTGTTGTTGTTTTGTTTTGTTTTTCCTTCTCAAAACTTAGTTTTGAGCCAGGTGGTGGTGGTGCACACCTTTAATCCCAGCACTTGGGAGGCAGAGGCAGGCGGACTTCTGAGTTCGAGGCCAGCCTGCTCTACAAAGTGAGTTCCAGGACAGCCAGGGCTATACAGAGAAACCCTGTCTCAAAAACAAAAGCTTAGTTTTGAGATAGGGTCTCATTCTGAAGCCCTAACTGTTAACTAATCTGGCCTGCAACTCATGGAGACCCTCCTGCCTCTGCCTCCTGACTGCTGACTGCTGACATTAGAGGTTTTGTGGTGCTGTTCTGATGAGTCCTTTGGTGGAGTTTTGTTTTCATTTATTTAAGAACTGTTTTTGTTCGTCCAGATAGGGTTTTGTTGTAGTCCAGGCTGGCCTAGGATTTGCAAGTTTGTCTTTTGTTGTTGCTAAGATCTATTATTATATGTAAGTACACTATAGCTGTCTTCAGATGCACCAGAAGAAAGCATCATATCTCATTACAGATGGTTGTGAGCTACCATGTGGTTGCTGAGATTTGAACTCAGGACCTTTGAAAGAGTAGTCAGTGCTCTTAACTTCTGATCCATCTCTCCAGCCCTGCAAGAACCCCTAATCCTTTCTTCTTGTCTTAAATTTTAGAATTACGAAAGTATACCTTCTCACCTGGCTTTAAATTCATTAATTCACATTTTCTCTCTTTCTTTTTCTGTTCCTCTCCTCTCCTTTTCCTCCTTTCTTTCCATCCCTTCATCCTCCCTCATCCATTCTCCTTTCTGAGACAGAATTAGAGGCCTGAACTCAGTATGTGGTTTAAGATACCTTGTCTTCCTTAAACGCCCATATTATTGGATTATGTCTGTGTACTACATTTTTTGGTTCTTGGCATGCACCCCTTCCAACACACTGGGTTTCCTGTGTCTCTCAAGCTGTGGAGCCAAAAATGACCTTGAATTTAGAACCTTTCAAATCCCTAGGACTCAGATTACAAGTACTGCTATACCTGGTTTATGTAGTACTAGGATTAAACCCAGGGCTTCCTGCATGCTGGGTAAACACTGCCACTGACCTGTATCCTCACCCTCCAGTTTCATCCTTTGATAGTGAATTGTTTTGCTCTGTTGACTGGAACTTGGTGTGTCTACCAGGCTACACTTGCTACAATCTTCATGCTTCCCTCTCTTCACATTTTTTTTTTTTTTTTTTTTTTTTGGTTTTTTTCGAGACAGGGTTTCTCTGTATAGCCTGCCTCTGCCTCCCGAGTGCTGGGATTAAAGGCGTGCGCCACCACGCCCCGCCTCTCTTCACATTCTTAAAGTTGCAGCAAGCTAAACAGAATAGTCTTACTGTGTTCTGTTGCCTCCATAATCTTGCAATCGATGCTACATTTAGGAGCAGATGAAAACTTGAAATGTATCAGTTTTCTCATTTTAAAACCATGCAAAAAGGGCTGGCGAGATGGCTCAGTGGTTAAGAGCGCAGACTCTTCTTCCGAAGGTCCTGAGTTCAAATCCCAGCAACCACTTGGTGGCTCACAACCATCTGTAACGAAATCTGATGCCCTCTTCTGGAGTGTTTGAAGACAGCTACAGTGTACTTACATATAATAAATAAATAAATCTTTAAAAAAATCGTAAAAAAAAAGTATATGTGTCAAAGTTAACATTGTGGAGAGGGTATCTTGCTCTGACTATTGTTGTATTATATTTGATTTAAGAATGTATGTTTTTGGGCTGGTGAGATGGCTCAGCGGGTAAGAGCACCCGACTGCTCTTCCGAAGGTGATAAGTTCAAATCCCAGCAACCACATGGTGGCTCACAACCACCCGTAATGAGATCTGGCACCCTCTTCTGGAATGCGTGAAGACAGCTACAGTGTACTTACATATAATAAATAAAATAAATCTTTAAAAAAAAAATAAAAGAATGTATGTTTTTGCCGGGCGTGGTGGCTCACGCCTTTAATCCCAGCACTTGGGAGGCAGAAACTGGCGGATTTCTGAGTTCAAGGCCAGCCTGGTCTACAAAGTGAGTTACAGGACAGCCAGGGCTACACAGAGAAACCCTGTCTCGAAAAACCAAAAAAAAAAAAAAAAAAAAAAAAAAAAAAAAAAAGCAAAAAAAGAATGTATGTTTTTTAATATTAAAATATAGACACTTTATGTCAACTACATTTAGAAAAGATTGTACATTTTCTATCTGAATATTAGTTACCGTGTTTCTACTCAATTTATTTTGACTGTAAAAGTTGTTGCAATCTTTGTTTGCTATTAAACAATTTTACTTAGGTTCTGGATAGCTGACTCAGACATAATGTAGGCAAAACATAAACAGACTTTTTTTTTTAAATCTCAGAAAACTAGAAAGCATTGTCATGTTGTAAAAGGAGCTAAGAAAGAAGTGGAGACAGAGACACACACTCTAAAGGCGAAGGGATTGGGCTATGTTAGTGGCACGTGCTTTCAATCCCAGCAGCTGCTAAGCCAGTGGATCTGTGGTCATCCTGGTCTAGTTCCAGGTCAGCCAGTGATGCACAGAGAGATCACTGTATGTAACATCTGGCATGAGGGCAAATATAACTAAATAAAATAAATAAAATGGAAACTTTTTAAATCAACAGCATGGTGATTCAGGCCGCCACTTGGGAAACTGAGACAGGAAGATTGAGAGCTAGCCTGGGCTAATGGATGAAACTTAAGTTTTTCGTTGTAATTTTATTTTTCTTAGAAAAGGCTGGCAAAATGGCTCAGTGGGAAAAGGCACTGCTGCCAAAGCTGATGAACTGAATTCCATCCCTGGGGCCCACATGTTGGAAGGAGAGAACTCACTCTCCAAAGTTGTCTTCTGACCCCTTCATATATGCACTGTTTTTTTTAACTGAAGCAGGAAAAGTTTCATCTTGTATTCTTAGGCCATGTGTTTGCTTCCTGCAGGGAACAAGTGCGGAGCAGGATAATCGGTTCAGCAACAAACAGAAGAAACTCCTCAAGCAGCTGAAATTCGCAGAATGCCTAGAAAAAAAGGTATTCTGGGTGGGACTGTTGCAGCTGTTGCATTTTAAGGGTTGGGAGATGAACTGTTACATTTGTTCAGAAAAAAAAAATGTTTACAATTTGCCACCCTTTTAGCCACCACATATACAGTACAACCAAAGAATGAGCAAGTTAGATAAAGTTTTTTAAACGTGCATAAGCTAAAGAAAACATTTAGACAAAGTAACTCAAGTTCTTACTGCGGTGAACTTGGACTTACTGGTTTGCATGTTTCATCAGGTGGACATGAGCAAAGTAAATTTGGAGGTTATAAAGCCTTGGATAACCAAAAGAGTAACTGAGATCCTTGGATTCGAAGATGATGTTGTCATTGAGTTTATATTCAACCAGCTGGAAGTGAAGGTATAATATACAGATGGCTCTTACTTCTGAATATGTGACATGATTTGTGAATCTGTGGAAACTCAGGTTTTCTGTGGAATACAAATATAGAAGGGTTATTTACAATGTTTGTTGTGAGAAGAATTCACTTTGTAAAACAACTGTTAAGGCTGGAGGTCTAGTGAAGGTGCATAGTTTTGAAAGCTACACAGGTGAAAAATCAAACTTACTGTTTGTAATTTTGCTGTTACATGTTAAGTTACTTTGACAGCAATTTTCTAATGATAATGTGATTTATGATTTAAAAGGCCTGAACCAAAATGGAAGTTATTCCTTGCGTCTGAAGTATAGCACCATCACCTTATTAGGTCACAGCAGAGTGAGTGTCCCAATGTCGCTCTGACCCAACTCCCTTGATGACGCAGTGTGTGTTTGGAGGTGAGTTGTGTAAAGTGGCCGAACATCAACAACAACAACAAAAACACAAACAAGAGCACTTGGTAAAGCTGTATACTGCTCTTTAAAGTAGCATTTTGAGGTGGACATTTATTTGAAGCATGAGGGGCGATCTGATTTGATTGGATGTTGCTTTTAAAAGAACTGAAAACTTTAGTTGTAGTTGCAAGTCAGCTGGTTACCAGTTAGAATTAAGGCACAGGATTTTATTTACATTGTAGTTAGAATTTCAGGCAGATGACTTGACAGTCCTATAAAAGCCAGTTAACATAATTGTTTCTATCTTCCAATATGAAATAATAAAAGATAATATAGCTGTTTAAAATTATTTCTATTATAACATAGTTTGCTATTTTGTCATGGCACCCAAAGGACAGTAAAGACGTACCATAAAACCTTTTGGTAAATATACTGATGTGAATTTACTTTTACATTACTCCTCTTCCCAAGAGTTCATGCTTGAATTTTGACAGAACAGTTATCATTCCAAACGATAAGGTATTTCATTTTTAAAACAATGTGGTAATTATTTTGCTTTGAATGTTTTTAAAGACTTGATTTTAAGAAAAGACCTTATGTTTAAGTATATTTATTTATTTCCTTTAGAGACCAGAAACATGGGAGAATGTTTTTTAAATGCTTAATAGTAAATAAATTTTATTAGAGAAATGCTTTACTGACTTGAATTTTAGTGAACTTTAAAACCTAAATACCTGATAGTATTCCCCTGTAGTGAGCATGAGATTAAAGTGTAGAGCTTTTTAAACAATCTTTTCTTTTTTTGTGGTTGTGTACTCATTATTGCTTGTTCGTCTTTTGCAATTTAGATAAATGATATAACATTAAACTCAAGGTGGTTGAGTTGCAGTAGGGAGTCGGAAGCAAGCCAAGGGAACATCTTTCTCTACAGGGGACTTGGCGATTCCAAACCCCCAAGGTTCCGAGAAGAAACTGAAGACACCTGGGATCTGTACTTGCTTTGTGCTGTTGAGCTGTGCTTGTTATACGGACCTTGTTGCTTGACCAACAGAATCTAGTGTTTTAAAACCCAAATTACTTTTAGAAATCTTGACTCTTAGTTTTGTGGACAGTTGAGCATCTGTGGCATTGTTAGTAACAGGTTGTCATGTGCAGTAGTCAGGCTGCTAGCTCAGTCTTCAGATGTTACAGAGTGCATGCTTAACTCGTTAGTTCTTGTAACTGAGCACTAGATATTAGATAGTTTATAGAAAGTTACCTGTAATGTAAAGAGAAGTACGTTTTCAACTTTTTGTTGGGGCAAGTTTTTCAGCCAAGCAAATACTGTTAGTAAATGCAATAATTTATAGATGTTCCATGATTGTTTTTAAAGTTGATAAATGCATAAGCCCACTAACAGCCATACAGTCTAAATACTTAGGAAATCCACAAAGGCTGCTGTAATGCTTTTGGTTCAGTGAGGGAAAATTGGATTATTTAGAAATTATATTACCAAGAAGCAACTAGGGAAAACTATTTTTACAGTAGAGCATATATATCTATATGTACCTAAGCCCCTTATGGTAGACTTAAATACTAATTTAAATGAATTGCAGATAGGTTGGTTAGTTTTGAAGTAACCTGTTTTTCTTCCTGTCATGTCTTTTTGCAGAACCCAGATTCCAAAATGATGCAAATCAACCTGACTGGATTTTTGAATGGGAAGAATGCTAGAGAGTTCATGGGAGAGCTGTGGCCCCTGCTGTTAAGTGCACAAGAAAATATCGCCGGGATCCCTTCTGCTTTCCTAGAGTTGAAGAAGGAAGAGATAAAGCAGAGACAAGTAATCCTTTTTGTATTGACTTGAGAAGTAATATGTGGTCTGATGGTTCACCCTAAGGGTTTTTGTTTCCTTGGAAACCTTTGTAACCTCTGTGATCCAGGTAGGCTAGTGTGCTGGATGTGTCTGCACACTGAGATATGCTTACCATCCCTCATTTGAAAATTAGAGTGGCGTTTTCCCAGAGGCAGTGACAATTGGGCAGAGCGCTTTGTTTTTGTTTTTGTTTTTGTTTTAAGTTCTTAAAATACAAGCCGGGTGTGGTGGCGCACGCCTTTAGTCCCAGTACTCGGGAGGCAAAGACAGGCGGATTTCTGAGTTCGAGGCCAGCCTGGTCTACAAAGTGAGTTCCAGGACAGCCAGGACTATACAGAGAAACCCTGTCTTGAAAAACAAAAAAAGTTCTTAAAATACAAGTGCATTTACCCTAAAAGGGAGTCTAAATAAAGTATCTAAAAAGTATGCGCAACTTCCCACACAGGCAGTAATTATAAAGTCACGGGAGAGTGAACATATAAATGATAAGTGAAGTGATAGAAATGGTATAAGTTTCCATTAGTGATAAAGGATAAATGAAAGAGTCTTGTAAGAGTGAAGGTGAGAACAAGGAACACCCTGCTGCTCTTAGTGCTCAACTTTGTGCTTGCAGATTGAACAAGAAAAATTGGCGTCTCTGAAAAAACAAGACGAAGATAAAGATAAGAGGGATAAGGAAGACAAGGAAAGCAGCAGAGAGAAGAGGGAGCGGTCTCGCAGCCCGAGAAGGTACGCAGAGCAGGTGGAGGTGAGGTGTTGTGTAAGGTGCCTGCGGTCCTGAGGGGTGCTCTGGCCCAAGTTCCCCAGCTAGAAGACCTGGGGAGCATCACTGGAGAGCTGCCGTTTGCTTCTGGGCTAAAGAGAGCTTTTCTGTTGCTAGCCTTTTGGCCCATGTTTTTATACAGCTATCCAGGAAATTAAGGCAGTGGGGGTTTAGGGGTGGCTTCTTAAGCCTCTGTTCAAAAAAAAAAAAGTCAGATCATTTGACCAAAATGATCACCTCTGTAATTTAGGTCAGTTACTCATTCTTAAATACAAATTTGGATTTCATATTGCTTTGCTTAACTAAGACATTAGGATTTTTGTTGTTACTGTATTCTGATTGTTCCAGTCCCTTGTATCACAGAGCTGCTTATTAGCCTTCATGTACTTACCTAATTCCGTGTTCTGCTTTTCTTAGATGGTTGTATTGAACCCAAACTTCAAGTCATTTATTTGTTTTCTTCTTTCTTCCAATGAGACTATTGTTAGGTTCACATTTTTAAATCCACGGTTCAGCTTCTGCTATATTTGTGGTGAAAGGTGAGAATTCCATTAGGCTTTTCATTTTTAGGACTTTTAAAAAAAATCAATCTGTGGGGATTTGTAAAGAAAAGAGGAGGTAATATTTTTGTTCTTTAGTGAGTGCTGAGTTGGAAAACCTAGAGAAGCAGCCTCTAAGGCTAAATGTGCTCCTCTATGCTGGGCAGCTTTACTACAAGTTTTAAAAAATAATAAAAACTTTTGGATTAGGCACACTACAGCTTATTAAAAAGGAAGAAGGAGCTCCCACCAGTACAAATCTGGCCTTTCTCTTTCCTTGTGAAGAACATACTACTTACATTGCACTATCCATTTCTCTGCATCTTCAGGCTCTGCCTGGTCATCTCTGATAGGAGCTACTTGTAAATCCCTGTATATTGGTAGGGTTGATTGACTGTTAAAGTGATTGCTTTAAGCACTTTGATCTGAGGCCCTGGTCTTTGAATGATCGCTGGGATAGTTGAGAACCAGTGCCTCCAGCCTAACTCCATGCCTCCCCTTCTAACTGGTCCTTGAGGCTGTCACCTCTGTTTGCTTGTCCTTCTAGTTCTCTCTGGCCTTTTCCTTCTCAAGTAGATGAAATGGATATCTTGTTTCCATGTGAAACTTCTCAGATACAGACCACAGTGGGTAATTTACAAGATTAATCCTTGATTTTTCCCGTTGTCTACTCTAAACCACATTAGTAAAAAATCTGAAAAAATTGCTTTCATCCTAGACGCAAATCCAGATCTCCTTCCCCTAGAAGACGGTCTTCCCCTGTCAGGAGAGAGAGAAAGCGCAGTCACTCTCGATCTCCCCGTCACAGAACCAAGAGCCGGAGCCCTTCCCCTGCCCCAGAAAAGAAGGAGAAATCTCCAGAGCTCCCAGAGCCATCAGTGAGGATGAAGGACTCCTCAGTACAGGAGGCCACCTCTACAAGGCATGTTCCTACCTCTGTCACCTGCTCCTCTTAGGCTGGTCGTACCCACTGTCAATGTTCATTGCTAACTTAAAAGCAAAGGACTTGTTTTCCTTTCGGATAGCTTCTCTTAAGTGTTTATTATAAAGTTAGTGTTGGAAATGAAGCTGAGATTATATGTGTGTGTGTATAAAATAAGGAAAATGCCCCAGGGGTGACCACCTGTCTGCCATATTGTTTCAAAAATTTTTATAGATCATAATTATTGATTTTTCTACCTGCCTGCCACAATATATTGTGGATAAATTCCTCTTTTGTCTTTCGTTTTCTTTTTGTAAGAGCGGGCTATAACCCAGGCTTTGTACATTCTTTGTCACTGACATATATCCTATATAACATCTTTACTCCCAAACGTAAAGGGATTTATTCACTTCTGTTAACTGGGGTATAAAATATACCAAATAAATGCTACTCCCTCCTCCTTTGGGGAAACCCTTTATTTTATTTTATTTTTATTTTTTTTAAGATTTATTTTATTTATATGAGTCTCCTGTAGCTGTCTTCAGACACACCAGAAAAGGTCATTGGATCCTATCACAGATGGTTGTGAGCCACCATGTGGTTGCTGGAAATTGACCTCAGGACCTCTGGAAGAACAGCCAGTGCTCTTAACCACTGAACCATCTCTCTAGCCCCAGGGGAACCTTTTGTGTCCTGTGAACAGGTTCATCTTGAGCGTGATGTATCTGTTGCATCTCACATTTCATAGTTCACAAGGCTACATAGCACGCACAGCACTACAGCCTCTGCAGTTGTATACACTGCTCACAAAGTACCCATTAGTGGTGACTGCAAACTGCTGTCCACAGATTGCTCAGCTGGTAGTTGAAAAGGTACAGAGATCCTATTTCACCTGAACTTGCCTGTGGGCATTTGATCTAGTTCACCTCTTCCCCTCAAGCTCCCGGGGATCAGGGTTTCTGGACTCAATGCAGTTGACAGTGACACAGTTCTTGCCCCACATGTGAAAATGGGATGTCAATTCTTAGTTGCTCAGTGAATTCTGATGTGTACCTGTATTTTGAAACCAAGAGGTATTTGCAGGTTTTGAAAACCTTTTTTAAAAAAATATGGTGATCTACATCTGTTATTTTTTTTGTAATTTGTTAGTAGCGAGGGCCAGTCACATTGTTGAGCTTTATGAAGTCAGCTCTTTTTAAATTTCCAGTGTGGGGTTCGAGCTTGTACCATAAATACTTTACTAAAGACAGCCAATATTGTTGAATTGGCTTAGAATTCTGAGGAGAGTTAGGGGAAAAAACCAAAATGCTATTTTCACAGTGACATCTTGAAAGCTCCTAAGCCTGAGCCTGTACCAGAACCCAAAGAACCGTCTCCAGAAAAAAATTCCAAAAAGGAAAAGGAAAAGACTCGACCAAGATCTCGGTCACGTTCCAAATCACGATCTCGGACCCGATCTCGATCACCTTCTCATACTAGACCAAGACGGAGACATAGATCCCGATCAAGGTGCGTTGTTGCCCTGGGACTAGTATACATTTTAATTGTATGTGCAGATTTTTGAGGTAGCATTGTAAAGAGTGTCAAAGTTAGAGAAAACATTAAGAATGAAGTCCACTTTGTGGTGTACCATAAAAATCTACATGAATGGAAGTGGTCATGGTGGTGGAATTAATGTCAAGAAATATTTTGTTCTTAGTTTATTTGGGGCCTAATTCTGTTTCTTACGGCAGATCATATTCTCCTAGAAGGCGGCCAAGCCCAAGACGACGACCATCTCCCCGAAGAAGAACTCCACCAAGAAGGATGCCTCCTCCACCAAGGCACCGGAGGAGTAGGTCTCCAGGGAGACGGTGAGGCTCTCTTAGTGTTAGGTGCCTGGAACTTAGGGTAGTCCTTGGTATAATTTCAGGGGGAAATTTTTTTGTCACTGGTCTTCTAGATCCTGTATGTTAGCCTTCATTCTTCTGTGGATAAGAACTAGCAGTGTGCTTAGGTTGGTAAGGTGCTTGCTGTGAATGCATAACGCCCTGCCTGCCCTGGGTCTGTTCCCCAATACTTACAGACTTTAAGGATGGTGTTTTATACCTGTGATTTCAGCACACTGGAGATAGAGGGAAAGGGCCCTGAAGTTCATCCTCTTTATAGACACTGTTTTACTTACACACACACACACACACACACACACACCAAAAAAAAACCTGACTACTTTTCAGTGTGTTTTTATGTATACAAGTGTTTTGTCTGTGTTTGTGCATCACTTGTGTAGAGAGCCCCCAGAAGACAAAAGAGTGCTAGATGCCCAGGAACTGGAGTTAAGAGATGGTTGTGAGCTGCCATGTGGGTGCTAGGAAGTGAAGCCAGGCCCTCTGCAAAGGAAGAAGCTGCTCTTACCCCCTGAGCCATCCTTCCCTGAGCTGCCTCCCATCCAACTTTTAAGTTATACTGCTTTTGAAAGGCAGCTGGGTACAGGGTTATTTTACCAGTTTTTAAAAAACTCCATCTCCAGTAGTCCCCAAGTTTTAAGAGCTTAGCCTATTTTTCATGTGTATTCACATGCAAGCACTTGCACTGGCTAGTACAGTGTCTGTCCTCCTCTTCCTTTGGGTGGCTCTGGGAGATAGAGCTTGAGTTACCAGGCTTGCAGAGCAAGTGCCCTTACAGTGTCTTCCTTTTTTTCTAAAAAGATGTATTTTGAATTATGTGTAGGTGTGTGTCTGCATGTGGATAGTGGCTATGTTCATGTGAGTGCAGGTGCCGCAGAGGCCTCCAGATAGATCCTTCGGACCGGACCTGGGCTGATGCACAGTTGTAAGCCACCTGCTGCTGCTGGGAGCCAGTGTCCTCTAGAGAGCCACTGATGCTCCAACTGCTAAGCCAGACAGAGGAAACAAAAGGATAAAGTTCCCATAGTTCCATTCCTAGATAAAGCCACTACTAGTGGCACAATAAGATATACCTAACTTTACCTGAAGTAGAGGTCTGGTGCACAGGAACAGAGTTTTTTTATTGGTATGTTGTCTGGGCTTGCTTTTCAACTCCATTTTGGACAGAACTTTGTCTATTTTTCCTTGTTGCTGCTGGTTTAGCCACCCAGCCTCACTGGGCCTGAGCATGTGCTCCACCTTGGAAATACACTCTTAGCCCTGGGAAAAGCTGTTGAGTTAATGTTCTTTACAGATAACCACACCAACTAGAAAATGGAAAAACATCCAGTAAGTTCCTCGAGTTATATCTTTGCAGGTAGGACTTTTAGACCCATACTTTTGTAACAGCAACAACAGCAAATACCATTCTTTTTGGGGATTGTTGTCAAGGGATCTGTGTTTAAGCTGTAAAGTTGCTGTTGCAGCTGGTGGACAGGACAAACATCCAGCACTTTGGTGGAATTCCAGGCATCACACTTTCCAGATTGATCCTTCTGCTTCAGGAAGAAGTGATGCTGGTGCTCCCTTAGGGAGAGAGAGACCTATTTCTTCTATTGGACTTTGGCAAACAGCATGTCTCAGTAGTGCGCACGTAGCAATGTAGCAGGCACAGTATTTTGCAGATTGTGTAAGATTCCCTTTCAGCCAGTTTTTAATCTCACACTTAAGGTAGGGTTTCTTTTTTTCAGGTTCTCAGGAATTCTTCTGCCAAAGGTGAATTCTGCAGGTACACGTAATTGCAACAGAACTTAACCACAGATTTTGCTGCAGAATTCGAGAGGCCCCTACTTCTAAGTTTATGTAGCTAAATGAATTTCAATCTTGCACATATTTTTTTAGTGAAACTTAAAAGCTGCTTGACGTCACTCTAAATGAGTAGTACTCTCTCCCCCTCAAAGTTGTGCAAACTCCATGAACCCAGTATTACTCTTCAGGGAGATGCTTGCTTACTGGATTATAGCATTCACAGCGCAAACACAATTAGGAGCTATGTGTACTCTCAGAAATAGCTGTTTTCCTGTCCTAGGTTATGGTTTTGTTTCCAATCTTTTTGAAGTAATTTATGTACTTAGCTACATAAACTCAAAAGTTGGACTAAAAGAAATAGCTGTGTTTCTGTGCATATTGTACATACTGTGATGTCACTCTTGAGAGGGATGCGGGTAGTGAAGTGAGTGCTTTATTCCACAGAAGGAGGCGTTCCTCTGCATCCCTGTCTGGAAGTAGCTCGTCGTCCTCTTCATCTCGTTCCCGGTCACCACCAAAGAAGCCTCCCAAGAGGACATCCAGCCCTCCTCGGAAAATGCGGAGATTATCACCTTCAGCAAGTCCTCCACGGCGAAGGCACCGGCCATCATCTCCAGCAACTCCACCACCCAAAACTCGCCATTCCCCAACTCCCCAGCAGTCAAACCGTACAAGAAAAAGTCGGGTTTCTGTGTCTCCAGGAAGAACCTCCAGTAAAGGTACAAACAAAAGGCACTTTGTTCCCTTTGGCATCTGGGTGAACCCACTTGTCCCTCCCATCCTTCAGACGCCACTGGGCAGTACTTTCTATATGGCACCGAGTTGGTTTGTCTGGCCTTTCCTGCTTTCTGTTCTCAGGCTTTGCCTGAAATGGGATGATAACGTGGTTTGTTTTCTTGGTGGCCTTTATAAAGCACAGGATCTTTATAAAGATCACTGGCTCGAGGCTGGCTGAGTTGGGGTAATGAACTGAAGCTTGAATTCTCGCTGTAAGGGCTTGTTTTGCTGAGACCCGTTAACTAACTGCTTTCCAGAAACCCTCCCTCCTCAGACCTCTTCGTAAGGCTTTCTGTTTGATATCTTATTTGCAGACTTTGTGTTCTGTTGTTATTTTTGGTCACAGTTATGCACTCAAGGGAAGGACATGGTGTCCCTTAAAGGTTGATTTGTTTTATTTATTGATTGGTTCATGGATTTAGGTTCTAGGATGATGTCCCTACTTTGTTCAGTAGATTGGTTTCTGAGGAATTGAGGCCTGTGATTGTGCCAGCCAAGTATGTGTGAAAACTGGGGTTTACTGGGGTTTGCTTTAGCACTAAGCACACATGAAGAAAAAGGATATGTTCCATTCCCATGGTGTCTTTGGTGTTAGGGCTGGAGAAAGAGGGGCAGCCTGAAAGGTGAGTGGAGAGGGTGAGGTGAGAGGATTTTAGAGAGTGGTCTTCTGAGCCCATTGACTGACCAAGTGCCTGGGTAACAAGGAAGCACCAGGAGACCTAGCCAAGCTGTGTGTTCTAAACCTGTTATACTGAGGGATAGCTGTGGGAAGACAACCTGCTAAAAATGGCAAGCTGTAAAAAGTAAAGTACAAATCACTGGATTTTAACCTCAAGTGCATTCAGTAACCAGACGTATGATATTTAAGACAGCTAATTTTTAGCATGCACTGTATTAATTTTGTATAAAAGTGAGCACATTTCAGCCTCTCTTTGAGTCTCTCACCGTGTCTTAATCTAATGCCCATTGTTCTAGCTTACTTGTCTTTCCCTGTGAACTTTACAAGTGTTTAGATCTAGAAAGCTCTTTGGAGGAGAAAAACTCTTTATAGAGTTCTCACAGTTATTTTGGAGAAATACATTTAGATTATATATAGAAGATTATATTTTAAACTACTTAGGCAGAAGGAGTTGACTGTTGAATAGGCCACAGTTGGAACTTTTAGTTACCTTTTTATTCATCTGCACGGGTGCCAGGCTCCTACTCTGAAACACACCTTGTACACTTGTAATAGATAACTGCATTCAAGAGACCTCTGTTGTGGGGAACAGAGACCTGCTGTGTATTCTTGTGAGCTCGAGGACCAGCTGCTTTAGTCAGACAGTTGAACTGTGGGCAGTTTATAGTCTGTTTTATGTCCATTGAAGCTCAAAATTGGTTTGAGCTCCGTGGAAGTGACCTTAGTGTTGAAATTTGAGAGCTAGCAAAGAAAAGACCTGACCAGTTGTCGGGGTCTTTGGTTGAATGACTTAGTCAAGGTTAGTTAAAGAGTTTAAACATTCCTTCCCAGTTACACACTGAGACTTGCCAAATTGCTACCTCCGACTACTAGGAAGGAAGATGAAGGGTGGAATGAAGAAGTTCTTTGGCTTCTCTACTAGGTACTGTGATCAGAAATGCTATGTTGGGGTCTCTGGATACGTAGGACTGTGGTACTGCTGTGATGTATTAGAGTTGATGTAATAGAGTTCCTGATTGTGTTTCCTATACCAGATGTTAACTGGCTATCTTAGGATCTGTTGTTGATAATGGGCTAATGATCTAAGAGTAAGGAAAGAAAAGAGGGCGAATTTGGAAGTCAGTCATTGAGTACGGTTTACAGACCCATCTGAGGGTGTCTTGGAGGAACTTGAATTGGTCATGATCTGGGTTTACTGCATGAACTTGTTCTGAGTCAAGTGTCCTGCTACAGCTTGTCCTTTTAAATCAGTGGAGTTGTGCTCTGTGGATGCTTCATGTATTCTCCTATTTCTGGTTATATAGTAACTTCACAAGTTATCTTTTGGGCAATCTGAGATTAATAATTAATAGGAAGTGCTTTAAAGTTCTGGTTTTAGAGTTGGTCTCTTGAATTTCTGACTTCATGCTAGGACAATTTGTTCTTTGAATTATTAAAAACACTATTAACAGTAAGTAAAAGGAAAAAATGTCATTTAGAAAAATAGAGAAACAGATGTTACTTATATAATAATGCTTTATCTCGAGTGGAAGGATAAAGCGGATACTATAATAGTGTCAGAGACTTAATGAGGCAGACAGTAAGTCACGAGGACCCTCCCATGTGTTTATTCACTCTGTTTAACAGAATACGGAATGTTGGCTCCATGTGACGGAACACCCCACCCCTAGCCCCTGGAACAGTTTCTCTGTAGCCCAGGCTGTATTGGAACTCTGTTGTGGACTAGGCTGGCTTTAGAAATCCACCTGCCTCTCTGCCTCTGCCTAAGTCCTGGGATTATAAAGGTGTGCTCCACCACCATCAGGTGAGGGTGTAGTTCTTTTTTTTTTTTTTTTTTTTTTTGGTTTTTCGAGACAGGGTTTCTCTGTATAGCCCTGGTTGTCCTGGAACTCACTCTGTAGACCAGGCTGGCCTCGAACTCAGAAATCCACCTGCCTCTGCCTCCCAAGCAGATTAAAGGCGTGTACCACCACTCCCGGCTGAGGGTGTAGTTCTTAATTACAGTATTACATAGCCAGTTTGAGGCCAGATCATGTCTCAAGATAAATAAAAGCCATGGTGCAGTTTAATTATTTTATTTATTCTGTAGACATACACCAATTATCTTGTAGGGATAACCACTTCATTTTCTTCTTACAACCAAACAAGCCACTTTGGGCCTCTAAGATTGTGTGTGTGCGTATGTGTGTGTGTGTATGTGTGTGTGTGTGTGTGCGCACATATGTATGCACGCCTTTTGTTTGGTTGGTTTTAATTTTAGTTCTAAAAAGTGTTAAATGACTTATGTTCTGTGGTGGGGCATATATACACTCTGTGCAGGTGTGTACAGGCCAGAAGAGGAATCACCTCGAGCTGGAGTTGCAGGTGGCTGCTATGAGTTACTCTGGCAGGTGCTGCAAACCAAATGAAATCCTCTGTAAGAGCAGCAAGTGCTCTTGACTGCTGAGTCACTCGAGTCCGTTACTTATGAACACTAGAACCTCAGGTGTTAGGCATTCTCTGCCCTGTTCAGTAGGTTGTCCAGGTAACTTCAGTAGATGGAGTCACTAACTGCAAGAATGAGCTCAGGGATGCAGGGCTTGCTGTGAGGTTATGGAGTAGGTTCCTCAGGGTTAGATCCCGTTCTCGGGGATCATCCTGGTAGTCTATGATAGAATTTATAGTATGAAATAAGGTATTCTAATCAAATAGTTTTTCAAAAGTCACTAGTCATATAAAACAAGAGTCTCAAGGATTTGTTTCTTAATGGTCCTTTTTTTTACTTTTTTGATTTAGTTATCTGTATGAGTACACTGTACAGATGGTTGTGGACCTTCATGTGGTTATTGGGAATTGAATTTTAGGATGCCTGCTCACTCCTGCCCATAAATTTATTGTTTTTTTTTTTTTTCCTTGCTCTGGTCAACCCTGCTCGCTCTGGTCAGCCCCGCTTGCTCAGTCCCTGCTCTCTCCGGTCCAAGGATTCATTTTTCTATTATTACTCATAAGTACACTATAGCTGACTTCAGACACACCAGAGGAGGGCGTCAGATCTCATTATGGGTGGTTGTAAGCCACCATGTGGTTGCTGGGATTTGAACTCAGCACCTTCAGAAGAGCAGTTGGGTGCTCTTACCCACTGAGCTATCTCACCAGCCCCCAGATTTATTGTTATACATAAGTATACTGTAGCTGTCTTCAGACACCTCAGAAGAGGGCGCCAAATCTCATTACAGGTGCTTGTGAGCCACCATGTGGTTGCTGGGATTTGAATTCAGGACCTTTGGAAGAGCAGTCAGTGCTCTTACCTGCTAAGCCATCTCGCCAGCCCTAGATGGGCCTTTTCAAATGTCTTTTGAAGTTGATCCATGGTAAAAGTAATGATTATATTTTTAAATACTTGATTTTGATTGTATTCAAAGTTTATTTTATGCTCATGAGGGTTTGTCTGCATATCTGTGAGAGCACCACATGTGTGCTGGATGTCTACAGTTCAGAAGACCTCAGAGACTCTGGAAGCAGAGTTAAAGATAATGTAAGCTGCTGTGTGGGAGCTAGGAACTGAACTCAGGTCCTTTGCAAATGTAGCAAATGCTTTTAACCATGACTGAACCATCTGAACAGCCCCATAGATGCTCCTTAGAAGAAATAGTTGTGAGATTTGTACCCTAAACACAGAATCTTGGGCTCCTATTCTCAGTTTGTTCAGTTGTCTCTGTGTTTTTCAATGTGCTGATTTAATTTTAGTTTAAGCTTCCAAAGAACACTTGTAAAATGGAGTATAAGAAGATTTGGGCCAGGTGGTGGTAGCGCATGCTTTTAATCCCGGCACTTGGGAGGCAGAGGCAGGCAGATTTCTGAGTTCGAGGCCATCCTGGTCTACAAAGTGAGTTCCAGGATAGCCAAGGCTACACAGAGAAACCCTGTTTCGAGAAAAAGGAAAAAAAAAAGACTCGGCCAGGTAATGGTGGCACACGCCTTTAATCCCATCACTTGGGAGGCAGAAGTGGGCAGATTTCTTTTTTTCTTTTCTTTTTTTTTTTTTAAAGATTTATTTTATTTATTCTATGTAAGTACACTGTAGCTGTCTTCAGACACTCCAGAAGAGGGCGCCAGATCTCGTTACAGATGGTTGTGAGCCACCATGTGGATGCTGGATGAGTTTGAGGACAGCCAGGACTACACAGAAAAACAAACAAACAAAAAAATGAGTAAATAGACTCTTGTTTTAGCAACAGTGTTTAATAGTGTACACATTTGGGTTTGGTGGTTCATAGTATAATCCTGTTCTCTGGAGTTTGAGGCAGAAGGATTACTGTGAACTTGAGGCCAGCTAGGACTAGGTACTGAGACCTGACTCAAAACAAAACCCCAGGTATATATGCCACAGGAAGTTTGCCATAATTTTCCAGTTAATATGAGGTCGTTGGGTGATTGGTTCTGGTTTAGAAAACGGTTTTCCTTTGCCTCCCATGGGAGCTTAAATCCAGAGTCTGGCTGTCTTCAGCTACCCAGGCACTTTGGAGGTGCAGCCGCAGCCACTTTCTCTCAGGTTTTAGATTGAACCTTTCATTCGCTCTTTGTTTTTACACTTGTTTAAATCTCCTGGGTATGGCAAAGGAGCCTTTGGCATATTGGTTAGATAGCCAAACACTCTTTTCCAGACCAAGTACCTCCTGTGTAGGTTTTTATTAATTAATTAATTAATTAATTAATTTTTTGTTTTTTTGAGACAGGGTTTCTCTGTGTAGTCCTGGCTGTCCTGGAACTCACTCTGTAGACCAGGCTGGCCTCAAACTCAAAATCCGCCTGCCTCTGCCTCCCAAGTGCTGAGATTAAAGGTGTGCGCCACCACTGCCCGGTGTGGATTTTATTTTTAAAAGCAGAGCAGGTGTATGTTCCTTAAGGAAAATTAAGAAGACTCCTGGCAGGGTGAGGGCTAAAAAGGAGGCAGGCCCTTACCTCTCTTGGTTTCCTTTTTCTCCTGGTGCCTGGGGATCTTGCCCAACAAGTGCTCTGGTGCCGAGCACCATCCCAACCCCCATTTGCTCCACTTACTGATGCTTCCTGGGTTCTCCTATAGATTCTCTTGGGAAAAGCTCAAGATTTGAAACTGGTTGCCCAAGGTTTTTAAAATTATTACTATTATTTTGTTAGTGAGTTGTGCATGAATGCAAACATGTCTGGAATGCATGTATATGTCAGGGCAAAAAAAAAAATTATGTACAAGTCTGAGTGGGGCATGTACAGGGGCTCTAGGAGGCCAGAGGCACGAGGTCCCTTGGAGCAGAAGTCACCTACCTGTGTTTGTGAGCCACCAATGTGGGTGCTGGGAGCCAGATTTGTCTACTACAAGAGCAGAGTTAAATCTTAAACACTGAGCCATGGTTCCAGTCCCCAGAGAGCAGCATAATTGCTTTTGTTTTTAAAACAATTTTTGAGAGTTGGTCCTTCTCTTTTACCTTGTTGAGGCAAGGTCTCCCTGTTCTGTACTATTGCGGTGTGTTCTTGACGCATGGCAAGTCTGGCCCATTCTTGTGCTACTAAAACATTGTTCTTATGGGTGGTGGTGGTGCACACCTTTAATCCCAGCACTTGGGGGGCAGAGGCAGGTGGATTTCTGAGTTCCAAGCCAGCCTGGTGTACAAAGTGAGTTCCTGGACAGCCAGGGCTACACAGAGAAACCCTGTCTCCAAAACAAAACAAAAACAAAAACAAAATTTGTTCTTTTTATTGTGTGAGGGTTTTTTTTTTTTTTCCTTCTTTTTTAGTGACAAAACATAAAGGTACTGAGAAAAGAGAGTCACCTTCTCCAGCACCCAAGCCTAGAAAAGTGGAGTTGTCTGAGTCTGGTAAGTTGTAATGATTTTCAGGAGGTTGGTTTTCTGTTTTTCCTTCCGTATGTAATTATTCCCTGGGTTTGGAGATTGAGTGTACAGGGCACCCCAGTAGGGAAGAGCTGAAGGTGACGTCACACAGACTTTCTGAGATTCTCAGCTCCAGCATTTAAGTGTGTTCTCTTTGGTTATTCGTTCAGGACCTCATTCTTTTCTTCTGTATTTGGACAAAATTATGGGTTTTGACAGCTAGCTGGGTTGTTTGCAGAATTTCTATCTCACGGACTGACCTGTAATAGCTGAGCTGATGCCTGTGTATTGTGTGTCACATTCCCTGTGTGTAACTAAAGAAACACTGTCTAAATGCACCCATCTTTCAGAAGAAGACAAAGGCAGCAAAATGGCTGCAGCTGATTCTGTGCAGCAGAGAAGACAATACCGACGGCAGAACCAGCAGTCTTCATCTGGTATGGACAACCAGTGAACGAACACTTTCCACTCTCACACCTGTGGTAACCCCAGCACTGGGAGGCTAAGGCAGGAGAATTCCTGTAGAGTATAGGGCCAGTAAGGGCTACATAGTGAGAGTCCCCAGAACAGCAAACCAGAAGAGGCCTGAGCTCCTGTGGTTCAGAAGGTGGATGCTGGAGGGCGAAAGTTGTGTTATTCTTGGCTACATGGTAGATTTGAGACCAGCCTGGACTACATGAGACCGTGATTCTCTCCCCTACCCAACCCCCACCCCCATTTTACAATGTTATGCCTATTGGTATTTTACTTAAATGCATGTCTGCACCATGTTTATGTCTGGTCCCCAAGGAGACCAGAAGACAGGGCATCAGATCCAGTGAGAATCTGGAATTAGAGATATTATGAACCACCATGTGGGTGTTGGAAATTGAACTGTTTGCCTTCATGGATTGTGTTTGGGCCATAGGTCTCAGTTGGGCACTGGGTATCTCTTTCTTGTTTTAAGCCCTTAAATTTTGCTTTTAAATTGCTGCATTGTTAGAAAGGTAATAAATCTGGCTAGGAATGTGGCTCTGGTAGAGTACAGCCTACTGTGTGCAAAGCTCTGGGCTTTATTCCCAACATTATTATATATAACATAATGGAACCCAAGCGTTGGTGGCACAAATCTTTGATTCTACCACTCGGGAGACAGAGGCAGGCAGGCCTCTTGAATTTGAGGCCAGCCTGGTCTACAGAGTGAGTTCTATAACAGCCAGAGCTATACAGAGAAACCCTGTCTCAAAAAACCAAAACAAAAAGTAGTTGACCTAGAGTACAATAGTAAAACAGAAAATGAAATTGAAAGACTAATTTATTCCCTAATATTTGAGTCTACTCCTAAGCCTTTCTGCAATTTTGTTCTATATAATTAGGAGTATCTGGTTTAGAAGATCATACTAGTTTTTATGAATCTACTTCATTTATTACTAGTAGCTATTTGGTTGTATTTTCTTCTTGTTTTTGTTTGGCCTCACTATGTAGTTGGTCTAGCCTGGAACTCACTATAGTTCTGATTGTTCAATTAAAAAGAAAGGGCACAAAAGCCTGTGTTTAGGCCAGAGGCGCTGTTCCTGCGGTACTTACATTACTTGCATTGCTTACTTGGTTTTGTGTGGCTTTGGTTTGGTTTTGGGTTTTAAGAAAGTGTCCCAGCTGGGCGTGATGGCGCACGCCTTTAATCCCAGCACTCAGGAGGCAAAGGCAGGCGGATTTCTGAGTTCGAGGCCAGCCTTGTCTATAAAGTGAGTTCCAGGACAGCCAAGGCTATACAGAGAAACCCTGTCTCCAAAAACCAAAAAAAAAAAAGAAAGTCCCCCATGTAGTCCAGGCTTGCCCTGAACTTTCTTTGTAGCCAAAATTGACCTTATATTTGCAGTCTTTTTGACGCCACCTTAATGTTGATAGTTCAGATTTGCACCACTACACCCAGTTTATGCAGTACTGGGGATGGATTCTCAGGGTCTCCTGCATGCTAAGGCAAGCTCTCTACTAACAGCCACAGCCTCATCCCTCAGGTTATAGTTGTAATTATTTTCTAGTTCACGTGGCATATTGATATATTGATATATATCTAGTTCACGTGGCATATTGTTATATTGATGCTTTTGTTTTGCTTTTTTGCTGCTGGTGTGCAACCGGGGTCTTCAGTGCTGGGCTGTGCTTTTCCACTGGATTACACTATCAGCCCTGAGATTCTTTTGAAGCTTTACCTTGTTAATTGGGAAAGAATTCACTAGAGTTTTGTTGCGAGGCTCATGTTGGACTTCAAATTCTCCTTCCTTCACCTCCCTGTCATCAGATGTGCACATACACCAATGAGCCTGATTTTACATTCCTGGATTTCTTTCCTAAAAAAGTACTGCAGGCCTCAGTACTTTTGAGATATACTAGTCTTATATTTGCTAGTTTTCTACTACGTGTGAACTACGTGTGGACTGTTGACTGTCACTAAAATTGTATTGATTAGATTGTCCTGGTGGGGGCTGAAGAGATGGTTCAGAGGTTAAGAGCTCTGCTGCTCTTCCAGAGGTACTGAGTTCAAATCCCAGCAACTACATTGTGGATCCCAACCATCTGTACTAGTATCTAATACCTTCTAGTGTGTCTGAAGACAATGACAGTGTATTCATATAAATAATAAATAAAAAATGTAGGTTGTCCTGATGGTACTGAGAATTAAACCCATGGCTTCATGCCATACTAAGTAAATGTGGAGTCATTGAGTCTTATGAAACGTTTTTCCCTGTGCTGGGTGTAGAACCCAGGACCTCAAGCATGCAGTGTAAGGGGCCAAGGGATACTACAGGGGGCAGTGAGAGAGAGAGAGAGAGAGAGAGTGAGAGTGAGTGTGTGTGTGTGTGTGTGATATTTTGTTGTTGTTCTTTGCTCTGTGATTACAGACTCTGGCTCCTCTTCCACCTCAGAAGATGAGCGGCCCAAGAGATCCCATGTAAAGAATGGTGAGGTAGGCAGGCGGCGGAGACATTCCCCTTCTCGGAGTGCATCTCCATCACCTCGAAAGCGCCAAAAAGAGACTTCCCCTCGGTAACAGTCTTCATTAATCGTTTTGACTGATCTGTGGTTGGGTTGATACTGTAATTTATAGCTGGGGCCTCAAAATTCCTTTACAATTGGGCAGATTGTTCATGTCAAAACTGGTTTGGGTTTGGGCTTTTGGTTAGTTTGGTTTTTCTTACTGTTGATAGTTAACATTAAAACTAGACAAGTTTTCAGTGACTGCCTCATTTATGCATGAATAGAGCAGTTAAATCATTCCAGGCATCTTGAGGCTTTAAAAAAATGCTTCCGCAAGAAGGATTTAACTTTCATGAGTGGGATTCTTGACATTTGTTTTTCTCCACTGCTCTCAGGATGCAGATGGGAAAGCGATGGCAGTCACCAGTGACTAAAAGGTTGGTTAGACACTGTTTTTGCAAATGAGGGTTACATGCCAAGTTTACTTAGTTTTCTGTTAAGGTGACTGTCCCCATTTTACAGACACATGTCAGCGGAGAAAGTCTTAAGTTGCTTTGGTGTGTTTTTGTTTTTACCGTGTCAGATGAATGATACAAAGAGCTGTGTGAAGAGTTGACTATAGATCCTGTTCTAATCTGTTAATTCTAGACTCTGTAGGGAGTGACTTTTTTTTAAAGTCTTCATTGTATTTTTGTCATGGATGTATATGTGTGAGTACACATATGCCATAGTCTGTTGGAGGTCAGAGGACACTTTTAGGAACTGGTTCTCTGTGTTCATCAATTGGGTCCTGGGCATCGAACTCACTCAGTTCTTCGGGCTCAGTGGCAGGTGCCGTTATCTGCTGAGCTCAGCTCCTTAGCTCTGGCTCTCCCTCCGATCCCATTTGTTGAATTTTTTGGTGTTGAGAGAGGGTTTTCATGGGTAGCCCTGGCTGTCCTAGAAATTGCTGTGTAGATCAGGCTGGTCTCAAACACAGAGATCCACCTACCTCTGACCTTCGGGCTCTGGGATTAAAGGTGTGCGCCATGATCACCTGTCATATTAAGGGGGATAAAATGAAGTATAATTTTGAGTATGTAAAGTGTTAATATGAAGTACTAATCACACATCACCAGCAAACCTAAACCTAATCTGGTTGGAAACTCAATGTGGTAGTGAATTCTGAAGAGTCAAGACCTGTTAAACTTTAAAAACTGGAGCCAGGTTCACATTGTCAGCCTTGACTGGGCCAGGAGCTAAGGATTATTTACATTGACTTCTCTCTTTGTGTGTCAAGGGTGACAAACTAACTTAACTTTACGTCTTTTGTAAGGTTGCTTCTAGTTTGTAAATGTATGGTACTTGGTATATGGCTTGTGTTAGAGGTTTATTACAGAACTCAGAATTGGGGAGTGTTTGGTTCTTGAATATACTTCTAACCATAATACCGCCAGGGCAGCTCTAGCTAGTATTTAAGACAGCTTTGTGGTTTGTCTTTAGGGTATTGGTAGGTGAGACACATGGTCCCTTTTTAGTGGTGGATATATATTTCTTAGATAAGACCATAAACGTTGGAGATACACTTGGGCATAGAGCACTCACTTAGTGTGTGCAGTCCCTCTGTTTGCCCTCTGTCTGCTACGGAGGAGGGGCAGCTCTAAGCCAGGGCTTCCAGATTGGGGCCTTAAGTCATTTGGTGTCTATTAACATTGGCTGTTAACCCTGACATGGTTCACATAAGTTTCAGATAAGTTTTCCAACTGATTATTATGTGTATCCCAACTAAAAATAAATGTTCTAGTGACAGTTTTTGAATTTTTTTCTCTTCCTCTGTTGGGTGATTTATGTCATAAACAAATGCATGTTTTTGTCTGAAGCTAACATCACAAAGCTGTCTTGAATTCAGACCAAAAGCAAACCATAAACAATGTTTCTGCTCTGGCTTAGTTAACCACCGGAAATATACTTCTTGGGAGGACTTAATTATAAATGTCACTGACTGAGGATAACTATGATTTCTTATTTAGTAGTAGGAGGAGGAGAAGTCCCTCCCCACCTCCTGCCAGAAGGCGACGATCTCCTTCTCCAGCCCCTCCTCCTCCTCCTCCCCCTCCTCCTCGGCGGCGCAGATCTCCCACCCCTCCACCCCGACGAAGGTACTGTGTCCAGTTGACTCATGGTACTTTATCATGGATATTGCTTTGTAAGAGGCATCTTAGGTTGTAAAAGGTCACATAAATGTGAGCTCCTTTATGGGACACAGAACTCTGTAGAAACAGAAATTAGGACAGGGCACTGGTGATGCTAACTTCTAATCCCAGGACTCAGGAAGCAGAGGCAGGCAGATCTTTGCATTCAGGTCCATCCTGGTCTACAGATAGGGTTCCAGGACAGCCAGGGCTACACAGAGCAACAAAAAACAAAGACAGAAAAGGAAATAGGAGCCAAGGGTATATTCTGCTCAGAATCTATACTCCCGAAAGGCTGGGCCAGGGAAATTTTGAGTTGGAGGTCAGCCTGGGTTATAGAGAAACTAAACCCTGCCTAGCAAACAAATGGGAGAAGTAAACAGATGGGTGTCTAGTGAGGGAAGTGAGGGATATCAACGGCTGTACAGCCACAGGAGTGCTCTGAAACTACCCCATGGTGCACATTAACTGTTGCACTGACCTGTGGTGATGCTCCTGCCAATCATGTAGGACCCTAGACTGACAAGTGCTGGCAGTCCCAGTCAAAAGGGTATTCCATGAAGGGAGAGGTTAGAACTCTTCAGAAAATGTCAGTCATGGGCTGTTGTGTCAGCACATAGCCATAATCCCAGCTCTTAGGAGGTAGAGGCAGAAAGATCAACACTGGTTTAGAACCAGCCTAAATTGTATCAGGTTCCAGGTCAGCTGATAGACTTTAAATGCGTGTGGGTGAATCTAAGGCAAGCACTCTAGAGTGATCCTTTTGTTTCAGTTGTTCTTGTTTAATAAGGTCTTAGGATGGATAGCAGACTGTCCTCAGATTTGAGCTGTCGCAGATACTTCCCAAGTCCTGGGATTACAGATTGGCTCCCCTGTGCTGAGCCAGAGTGATTTAGTAACTATCCAGTTCTACTTTACCACTTTGCCTGAGGATTGGCTTGTTGTAAACCCAACTCTGAGCAGGAATTTTTGTTGAAAATCCAAACACGAGTTGTGTTGTTACCCTAAATGTTGTATTATGTTGTAATTCCTCTGGACATAACAGGATTTTGTCACCTTGAACAGAAAAGCCAGATAGAGCTTTTAGAAATATCTTCTTAAGCCGGGCGTGGTGGCGCATGCCTTTAATCCCAGCACTTGGGAGGCAGAGGCAGGCGGATCTCTGAGTTCGAAGCCAGCCTGGTCTACAGAGTGAGTTCCAGGACAGCCAAAGCTACACAGAGAAACCCTGTCTTGAAAAAAAAAAAGGAAAAAAAGAAAGAAAAAGAAATATCTTCTTGGCAGTGAACTTAACACTAAGAAGTAGTCCTTTGAGACGGAAGGAAGACTGGACAGTCTGTTGAAAGCTTTCTCAGTAAACTTGGATACTGGTTCAAAGGAGACAGCAGCAGTATCACAGAAGGCCACCTTTATTTGTTTTGTATATGGAGTGTTTTAGCTGCATATGTGTGTGTGCACCTGGTGACCATGGAAGCCAGAAAACGGCATTGGATCCCCCTTAAATTTGAATTACAAACTTTTGTGAGCTACCACAGGGGTGCTCAGCACCCAAGCCAAGTCCTCTGCAAGGTCAGCACGAGCTCTTTGGAGCTGAGCCACACCCAGGCAATGGCAGCACATATGTTAACTTCAGGCATGTAGATCTCTAAGTCTACAGAGAACATTCCAAGATAGCCAGGGCTACTTAGAGAAACTATTATCTGAAAAACACTGGGGGGAGGGGGGGAGGTGCACATGAAGGGATATGAGCCCTCTCTCCAGCTCCTGTCACAGAACTCAGTAAAGATTGCCTGGCAACAGCTGATGCTCACAGTTGAACACAGTGTGAGGTTCTCTTATGAAACAGTACTTTGTTTTATATAATTACGTAAATTCTCTTGGTTTGATGAATTTAAATTGTTGCTGAGAATTTCAACTTTCTCCATTAAACACAACACAGTACCCTCTTGTCAGTCATGGTGGTATGTGTGTTGCTTTGAAATATATCTCCTGACATAGTACTAACTACAAGATAGTTACAACTAGAAGTATCTTTTTTTTTTTAAAGATTTATTTATTTATTTTATTATATGTAAGTACACTGTAGCTGTCTTCAGACACTCCAGAAGAGGGCATCAGATCTCATTATGGATGGTTGTAAGTCACCATGTGGTTGCTGGGATTTGAACTCGGGACCTTCGATAGAGCAGTCGGTGCTCTTAACCACTGAGCCATCTCACCAGCCCTAGAAGTATCTTTTTTTTTTTTTTTTTTTTTTTTTTTTTTTTTTTTTTTAAAGATTTATTTTATTTATTATATGTAAGTATACCGTAGCTGTCCTCAGACACTCCAGAAGAAGGCGCCAGATCTCGTTACGGATGGTTGTGAGCCACCATGTGGATGCTGGGATTTGAACCTATCACCTTCGGAAGAGCAGTCGGGTGCTCTTAACCGTTGAGCCATCTCACCAGCCCCTAGAAGTATCTTTTTATTCAGTTTATTTTCCTGATTCTGAATTGGCTAGCAAGATGGCTCAGTGGGTGAAAGTGCTTGCCATAAAACTAAGTGACCTAAGTTGATCCCAGAATCTATATAAAGGTGGGTGGAGAGAATTGGCTCCACAAAGATGTCTGTCCTGAACTTGCATGGTGTGTGGGCATGCTCAAACAAGAACAACAATACGAAGTGAGTTTGATTATCTTTTTCATCTTAAAGGTGTGTTGTTTTTTTTTTCTAGGACTCCTTCTCCTCCCCCACGCCGCCGCTCACCATCTCCAAGAAGATACTCTCCTCCCATCCAGAGGAGATACTCTCCTTCCCCACCTCCAAAGAGGAGAACTGCCTCTCCCCCACCCCCGCCCAAGCGAAGGGTATCACCATCTCCACCACCAAAGCGCCGGGTCTCCCACTCTCCACCTCCGAAACAAAGAAGCCCCCCAGTCACCAAGAGACGCTCGCCCTCCTTATCTTCAAAACATAGGAAAGGGTCTTCCCCAGGCCGATCCACCCGGGAGGCCCGCTCACCACAACCAAACAAACGGCATTCGCCCTCACCACGGCCTCGGGCTCCTCAGACCTCAAGCCCTCCCCCTGTACGAAGAGGAGCTTCAGCATCACCCCAAGGAAGACAGTCCCCATCACCAAGTACTAGGCCTATTAGGAGAGTCTCCAGGACTCCGGAGCCCAAAAAGATAAAAAAGTAAAAATGCCTAATGCTTTTGTTTGTTAGGAATATGTAGTTGTATAACATGTAGGAGAATCCTTTCTCTTATTGAATAGTTACAGAAATAATAAGCAAGCTGGTGGTGGTACCCTTTTGATCATAACACTAGGGAGGCAGAGAGAGCAGCAGATCTCTGAATTCAAGAACACCCATGGCTACACAGAGAAACCTTGTCTCAAAAGGCCAATAATAATAGTGACCGTACAAACTTTAGTTAGTGCTCACATCTTTCCCTACTTTGCTCCTTGTAGAATAAATTCCAGAGGACTTTACTTGGTTCTTAGCATCAGGAGACTCAGAAACTTCCTCTGTATTATTTTATGTAAATGAGTGTTTTGCCTGTATGTGTATCTGTATGCCCACTTCTTGTGGGTGTCGCAGAGCCCAAACGCAGATGTCAGTTCCCTTGAAAGGATAGTTGTTCTTAAACCAGCCGTGAGCTGTGTTGGTGCTGGGAAATGAACCCCAGTCCAGAGCCATTTCTTTCTCCAGCCCCCAACAAGCACATGAGACTGATAACAGAGCTGATACTTTAGGAACGTAAGGGACTAGTGTCACCACTGTGCTACAGGATGACCCGTCAGGAAAGTGGCAGAGTTGTAGGGAATGCGTGACCATGGAGAAGACTTGGATGACAGAAAGCTTGATGTGTGTGCCCTTGGAGTGTCTGTTCTCAGCTTTGTCTTTTTCCCCTTTTTCTAGGGCTGCCTCACCAAGCCCTCAGTCCGTAAGAAGGGTTTCATCTTCCAGATCTGTCTCTGCATCTCCTGAGCCAGCAGCTAAAAAGCCGCCAGCACCTCCCTCCCCTGTGCAGTCTCAGTCACCCTCCACAAACTGGTCACCTGCAGTACCAGCCAAAAAGGCTAAGAGCCCAACACCAAGCCCGTCCCCTGCCAGGGTATGTATGGACCTACTTGGTTTTGGACATCTTTTATAAATTAGTTGGCTGGGGGTGGTAGAGGGTACTTAACAATTCCAGTGGACAGAAGCAGGGTCAGGAGTTCAAGACGAGCCTCAGCCTTTGTCTTGTGATTATACCTCATAAAGACCAGTTAGTGGGTGAAATTCTTTAAAAGAATAGAAATTTCAAACCCAGTGTTGTAACATATGCTTTTAATCCTAAGCATTCCAGAGGCAGAGGAGGAAGCAAGCTGGTGTCTTAGTTCAAGGCTACCCTGGGCTACATAGTCTCAAAAAAGAAATGAAGTTAAAAGTTAGATTCTGTTAAAATAATTTTTATAAATTTAATGTAAAGACAGTACCTAGAATATGATTGTTCCATTAACCCCCCGCCCCCGCCCCAAGACGGATTTTTCTATGCAGCCCTGGCTGTCTTAGAACTCTATAGATCAGACTGCCACTGACTCTGCCTCCAAGGTGCTGGAATTAAAGGTGTGCACTGCTGCTGCCCTGCCAGTTAAGTAATCTTTGAATCTTGTAGTATGGAAGTGATTAATGTTCAATAGAAACTGTACTTTGAATTGGGATTTGAGTCTCTATTCTAGAATTATCTATATTCTAGAAAATCTCTTTGAGAATCTCTTTGATTCTCTTTCTAGGCTGTTGAACAGTAAAAACGGCTATTGATACTCAGTGCCTGGCATGAGCTAGCTGGCTTTAGGATTAGGTTTCTTTGCCTGGCTGTAGGCCAGTTTGTGTTTGGAATGCACTGGTGACAGTTTGGGTAACCCATGGTGTTCAGTAGATGCAAAGATAGGATTGAGTATCTTACTAGATAAGGGCATAACTTACAGGGCTTATGGAGACTATGCCCTGTTGTAATGGAATATCTGAGCTAGAAGATGGCTCAATTAATTCAGGCACCTGCCTCCAGGCCTGAAAACCTGAGTTGGGTGCCTGGGATGCACATGGTAGATGGGAAGGACTGTAATAGGAGTGAGATGGTCCACTCCCACTCTTAAATGTGTGTGGTTGAGTTTGTCCTGGCATTGTATTGGGCTAATGGCACTGCGAATTGGAATCGTGCTGTGTGTTAGCTAAGTGTTGTCAGAGGTTTATAATTGCTCCTCATTGAATGTTCACGGTCAGGAGCTAGAAGGCAGTTTGTGTTGCTCAGTCCCCAACTCTTGTCACCAACTCATATCCTGAAGCTGGGAGCTTGGCTTACAGTTAGTAAGGAAACTGTACTGAGTCAGTCAGCATTGAGACTCTCCAACTGATTGTGGGCAGACCCCGGCTGTAGTGTGTGTTTCACTGCTCTGAGAGTGCCCTCATTGGTGGCAGTTGTCTTTGCACTACTGAGAAACATTCATTTGTTTGAAATTCCCTCGGAGCCAAAAAACAGGGTTTTAGTCACCTCAATTACTTCACTGTTTCTGTTTCTAGAATTCTGATCAAGAAGGAGGTGGAAAGAAAAAGAAGAAGAAGAAGGACAAGAAACACAAGAAGGATAAGAAACACAAGAAGCACAAAAAACACAAGAAGGAGAAGGCTGTGGCCGTAGCCACCCCAGCTCCTGCAGCCCCTGCAGCTGTTTCTGCTGCCACTACCACATCAGCACAGGAAGAGCCTGCAGCAGCACCAGAGCCCAGGAAGGTATTCACACCGCCTCTGCCTGCTGTCTGAGAAGTGGTTGTGCTTTTTCTAGCAACTGCCTGTTTCTCTGAAGTATTTTGATGTTTCTTGGTGACCTGCCAGAATCAAGAGTACAAATGGCTTCAAAAAAAGCTTAATGTGGCTGGGCGTGGTGGCGTGCGCCTTTAATCTCAGTACTTGGGAGACAGAGGCAGGCGGATTTCTGAGTTCGAGACCAGCCTGGTCTACAAAGTGAGCTCCAGGACAGCCAGGGCTATACAGAAAAACCCTGTCTCAAAAAACAAAAAACAAAAACAAAAAACAAAAAAACAACAACAAAAAAAGCTTAATATGTTTCAACTTTTTACACCTACGTTCAAGGGACAGCACAGGGCCTTTTGCTGTCTGTAGATTGGGCAATGTATGCTACCACTGAGCCACATCCCTAGATACACACAATACATGCAATTAAAAAAACTTCACATAATGGACAAAAGTGGGGGATCCCCGAGTAACTGATCACAGCAGGGTCTGCGTATGTGCTCACCCATCAGTGTGCATATAGAGGCCGTTGATGTCTGTCTGTCTATCTGTCTCTCTTTCATATTTTTATTGCACTTTACAAATTCAGGGTCATTTGCAGAGTTAATTCCTTAGGATGGGACACAAGTCAGCAGGGCTCGGGGCAGGCTCCCTCAGCTGTCTTGCCTAGAGCACTGGGGCGCTGCAGGCCTACTGTCATCTTACAGGGGTCCTCGTGTTTGCATAGTGAGCATAGGACTTATTAGCACGCTCAAGGCTCTGGATTTGATTCCCTACCTCTAGTTGTATTGGGTATGGTGGTAAGCCCAGCTCTTGGGAGGCTGATGCAAAAGGATCAGAAGCTCAGGCTGATCTTGGCACCAAAACAAATTCTAAACAAGCCTAGGCTACAAAGCAGCCCTGCCTCAAGAGCTTTGGGTGGTTTTTGTGTATGCAGAGCTGTGCAGTTGTTGTGGTTTGGTTCTGGTCTATACTCGGGTCTCCCATGGTGTCTCAAGACTTAATATTTGCCTGATTTGGGTTTATTTTTCAGGAGACTGAGAGTGAAGCTGAAGATGACAACCTTGATGACTTAGAGAGGCACCTACGGGAGAAGGCCCTGCGGTCCATGCGGAAGGCTCAAGTGTCCCCACAGTCCTAAGTGGACATGTTTGTTACGTTGTAAATTTTATTTGGTTTGTACTCAATTCAATTTCAAAATTGCTAAAATGTGTTTGAGCTTTAGACTATAACATTTGTTGTAATAATTGCTAGGTTGAAGTTCACCATGTTTAAAAAAATGGAGGGCATGGATTTACATTACAAAGGTGTCCACCGTGTATTAGTGACATTCTTCCATTGACATTTAGAGTGAAATATTTTAAGCCAAAAAAAAAAAATCTCTTTTTAAAAAAGGGGGTTTGACTATTGTTGGCATTCTTGTGGTTCCTTTAAATGCCCTTGCCTCTCCCAAGAGGTTGGTTGTTTTGGGTTTTTTTTCCTCCCTTTTCTCTTGAATTCTAGCCTCCACATAAATTATGCTTCCAAACTTGTATAGGTTTGTAAGCTTGCCCAGAAGTGAGACCACTGTTGAAGTACCACAAAGGTTTGAGTGAATGAGTGTTCACTCTGTTGCCTGTGGAATCTGCTGTGTGGCAGGATCCCAGCCCTAGAGCTGCAGGGCTGCCCTGGGGGACAGTTCCTAAGCTGATTTGGAACTCTGGGTTTTCTCCTGCAGGTTTGTTTTGTTTCCTTTGCCCCCTTTCTTCCTCTTTGTAAAGGCGATTTCCTAGACCCAGGACGGACCCTTCAGTTACATACATTTGTTTATGGAACCCGGTGGCTCCAGTCATGTTCCTCCTTACTCTTCCAATTGGTACCCACACCTGAAGAGCTTGTGTATTTGTCTGGAAGGGCCTGGACAGTGTCTTGGTTTCACTTGTTTTATTTTATTTTATTTTTTAACTAAAGCTATATAAAGCTTGTGGATTAAACAGAATAAATTTCTAAATTTAAGAACATTGCCACTCACATTTATTCACCTGCAAGGGAGGACGGAGTTCAGAGAAAATAGGAAGTGACGGCACAGGCTCTCGCCTCTTACTGAAATAACTAACTGCAGAGATGCCAGCAAGGGGAGCATGGTGTGTTCTTGGAACATGAAAAGCTGGTGAGGGGAGAGGCTGGGTACGGCAGGGCATGGTGTCAGTATGGAGGGCCTGGCACACTCCCAGGTGGCACTTGGAGGTGGACCTGAAGCATGAAGCTGAACATAGCCCATGCTTGTGACACCAGAAATGTGAGCTGAGTCTTTGGAGCCACAGGTAAATGTCATTGTGATTTCTGACAGATGAAACTAGAATACAAAATACCCACACCTGAATTTCAGGAAAGCCTAAGGGTGTTTTGTTGTTTATGACTTTTAACCAAAAGACACAGACACTTAAGACTTCAGTAGGGCCAGGCTCGAACCTAGAAGGACCTTATAGAAAGCCCTAGATTAAGAATCTGAACCCCCCCACACACACCAGGATCTATACCATAATCAGTCACCAAACCCAGACTCTATTGCATATGACAGCAAGAGTTTGCTGAAGGGACCCTGATATAACTGTCTCGTATGAGGCTATGCCAGTGCCTGGCAAATACAGAAGTGGATGCTCACAGGCATTTATATGATGGAACACAGGGCCCCCAAAGGTACTAGAGAAAGTACCCCAGGAGCTGAAGGGGCCTGCAACCCTATAAGAGGAACAACAATATGGACTAACCAGAACCCCCAGAGCTCGTGTCTCTAGTTGCATATGTAGCAGAAGATGGCCTAGTCGGCCATCATCGGGAAAAGAGGCCCCTTGGTATTGCAAACTTTATATGCCCCAGTACAGGGGAATGCCTGGGCCAAGAAGGAGTGGGTGAGTAGGGGAGAAGGGCCGGGGGCGGGGGAGTGGGTTATAGGAAACTTTTGGGATAGCATTTGAAGTGTAAAACAAAAAAATATCTAAAAAATAAAGAAATCTGGACCCACAGCCAGGCGTGGTAGCGCATGCCTTTAATCCCAGCACTCAGGAGGCAGAGGCAGGTGGATTTCTGAGTTTGAGGCCAGCTTGGTCAACAGAGTGAGTTCCAGGACAATCAGAGCTATATAAAGAAACCCTGTCTTGAAAAAAAACAAAAACGCCAGGCATGGTGGCGCATGCCTTTAATCCCAGCACTCGGGAGGCAGAGGCAGGCGGATTTCTGAGTTCAAGACCAGCCTGGTCTACAAAGTGAGTTCCAGGACAGCCAGGGCTATGCAGAGAAACCCTATCTCAAAAAACCGAAAAAAAAAAAAATCTGGACCCACACCAGCTCAGAAGAGAAGGGAAGGGGGAATGGGGAAAGGATTGTGGGGGTGGAGTGACTAGGAGAGGGGCAGTGGAAAACAAACAAAAAGGAAATTTATTTAATGATTCCACATATTTCTTTATAATCCCCAACTTTTACCCCAAAGTTACACATACAAAGACAGCTTTCTTGTTAATATTTTTCTTTTTCTGTAAATTAATCTTCCATATTTAATAATATTGACTTAAAGTAATCAGGCTGGACTGGAGAGGTGGGGTGGCTCAGTGGTTGGAAATATTGCTGCTCTTCCAGAGGACCCGGGTTCAATTCCTGGCACCCACATGACAACTCTTGATTGTAACTGCAGTTCCAGGGTATCACAGACATACATGCAGACAAAACACCAATGCATGTGAAATTAAAAAAAAAAAATCTGGGACCTTTTGTATTGGTACACTCCTTTAATCCCAGCATTCAGGAGGCAGAGGCAGGCAGATTTCTGAGTTTGAGGCCAGCCTGGTCTACAGAATGAGTTCCAGGACCGCCAGGACTACACAAAGAAACCCTGTCACAAAAAAAACTAAATCAAAAGCAATGATAAGCTAGTTTTACATGGAACCTACAGTGAGTTATAATGAGGTAATCGGTGAAGCCAATTCTAGAGGACTCCAGAGCTGGGAATAGTCTCATGTGCAGAGCTTTCCATGCTCTTCCATGTGGAAACTTAACCTGAGTAACACAGGAGAAGCAGTATTGAGTTCCTCGAATGCAGACTCCCAGTATAAACCGCCAGAGTATTTGCTTCTGTTTAGCCTGACAGTTGGAGCATTTGTGGCTGACCCCTGCAACACAGGGCTTTTCATTCTTCCTAACTGAAACCTGACAGAGCAGTCCTTGCCTCTACAGCTAGTTGAAGCTGTTTAGAGGCCAACCCAGGCTCTACATGAGACTCTATCTAAAAAATGGAGTACATGTTTGTAACCATCGTACTTAGGCAACAGCAGAAGGGCCGTCCCTCTAAGTTAGTTGCTTTGAATTCAACAGAAGCTATAGTTATCTTCACAAGGCCACGCCAGCAAGACCAGTCAGCATCTCAGCTGAACATAGAAATTACTAGAATTTGGATTTCTGTTTAGCATCATTTCTATAGTGTCCTCGTAAATGGTGGATCATTAGCATAAAACCGTAAGGTGAGACATGCACATCACTGTACATAGGAGTCATTCACGGGGAATTATTTATTCCAGCCTACTGGGAGTGGAAGGACAGCCTGATCTACATAGCAAATTCCAGGCCAATCACAGCCATATAGTGAGATCCTGTCTTAGGAAAAAAAATATTATTCCATTATCAAATGGCAAATTTTTTGTTTGTTTTTGTTTTTCGAGACAGGGTTTCTCTGTGTAGCTCTGGCTGTCCTGGAACTCACTCTGTAGACCAGGCTGGCCTCGAACTCAGAAATCCGCCTGCCTCTGCCTCCCGAGTGCTGGGATTAAAGGCGTGCACCACCATGCCCGGCTTCAAATGGCAAATTTCAACCAAGCAAAACCCAAAATTGGGCTGGAGAGATGGCTCAGCGGTTAAGAGTACTGACTACCCTTCCGGAGGTTCTGAGTTCAAATCTCAGCAGCCACGTGGTGGCTCACAACCATCTGTAATGAGATCTGATGCCCACTTCTAGTGTGTCTGAAGACAGCTACAGTGTACAGAAACCCCAAATTTCTTTGGCACCATCCTGATAGGCACAGAGGCTTTCCATTCTTTCCTGGTCCCAGCTGTCCTCATATTTGTCCACTAGGTGGCGCCTAGTCCCTTCTTGGCCACAGAGTGAGCTGACATACTGTGCAGTCCTAAGACTCCTGTGCTTGGTCCATTTTCTTTTTGTTATTTTAGGCAGGATCTCATATAGCCCAGGCTGACCATGAACTTGCTGCATGGTCAAGGATGACCTTGAACTCAGTTCGTGTGTGTGTGTGTGTGTGTGTGTGTGTGTGTGTGTGTGTGTGTAAGAGAAAGGAAAGAGGTGGATATTTTGCTTGAATGCGTATGTATTTGTTTATTTGTACCTCCTGTGTGCATGCCCTCAGAGGCCATTGGATTCCCTAGGTCAGGAGTTATAGATGGTTGCACAAGGTTGCTGGGGATTAAACCCCAGACCTCTAGGAAGAGCAGCCATTACTGTCAACCACTGAGCCATCTATGTAGCTTTGGTTGCACAGGAACTCAGTATGTGAACCTGGCTGCCTTTCAACTCAGCTTGCATGCCCTGTCTCCAAGAGCTGGGATTAAGCAAAGGCATGTGCTGCCATGCCTAGCCGATGTTATTTATTTTAATATTGTTGAGTGCATTTCTATCCGTGTATGCTGTATAAATATGCATTTATGTGTGCCCCAGTGCTCATGAGGAGGTAAGAGAATTTCACAAAGCCCATTCCTCCCGGATATCAGATCCAGGGTTCAAACTCAAGAGTAAGGTTTCTTCCGATGCACCTGCTCACTTGCTGGCTGTCTTTTGGAGCGGGTTTTGGTTTGTGTTTTGTTTTGGTTTTTGTTTTGTTGAGACAGGGTCTCATTATATAGCCCTGGCTGTCCTGGAACTTGCTGTGTAGACCAGGCTGGCCTCGAACTCAGAAATCTGCCTGTCTCTGCCTCCCAAGTGCTGGGATTAAAGGTGTGAGGGCTTTTCAAGAGGGAACATCCGCCTCAATGTCCTCCCAGTGGCTGAGCGTACATGACCTGGAGGGCTTATGAAGTCTTAGATGTTTGATAAGAACCTTGAAGATGACAGGGCAGGTTCTGGAGTGCACTGAGAAGGAGCATGGGTCACAGGGTGACTCAAGAAAGCTGAGACATATTTTCATTGTATGCAGGGTCTCTTATAGTCTCCTTTTCGAGATTCCTGGAATACTTCAAGTTTGCATCAAGGAAGGAACAAAAGGCGATACACGCTTAGGCTTTAAGCCTGGCTCCTTGCCATTCTGATATCTCTTCAATGTGTATGGATTTTCTCCTGCAGGTATGTCTGTGTACCATGTGCATACTTAGCCTTGGTTCTCTGAAACTAGAATTACAGGCAGTGGGCTGGTGAGATGGATCAGCAGGTAAAAGCATTGACTGCTCTTATGAAGGTCCTGAGTTCAAATCCTAGCAACCACATGGTAGCTCACAACCATCCTTAATGAGACCTGACACCCTCTACTGGTGCGTCTGAAGTCAGCTACAGTGTACTGACTTATGTATAATAATAAATACATTTTTGGGCTGGAGTGAGCAGGGACTGAGCAAGCAGGGCCGACCAGAGCAAGCAGAGGTCCTAGAAAAGTTCAATTCCCAACAACCACATGAACGCTCACAACCATCTGTACAGCTACAGTGTATAAATAAATAAATAAATAAATAAATAGTCTTTTAAAAAATAAAATAATTATAGGCAGTCTGTGGCCTCCAGAAGAGGGCGTCAGATCTTATTACAGATGGTTGTGAGCCACCATGTGGTTGCTGGGATTTGAACTCGGGACCTCTGGAAGAGCAGTCAGTACTCTTCCAGTTGTGAGGTACCCCAAAAGTTCTAGTCATTGAACCCAGGTCCTTTTGAAGAACAGCAAGTATTCTTCATCCCTGAGCCATCTCTGCAGCCCCATCTTTTCAGATTCTAGGTTTTTTTTTAAGATTTATTTTTTATTTATTATATGTAAGTACACTGTAGCTGTCTTCAGACACTCCAGAAGAGGGTGCCAGATCTCGTTACGGATGGTTGTGAGCCACCATGTGGATGCTGGGATTTGAACTTATCACCTTCGGAAGAGCAGTCGAGTGCTCTTACCCGCTGAGCCATCTCACCAGCCCCACATTCTAGTTTTAAATATCTATATAAAAGGATTATTGTGGGCCAAATGATGGTGGTACAACATCTTTAATCCCAGCACTTTGGAGGCAGAGGCAAATGGATCTCTTAGTTCTAGGTCAGCCTGGTCTACAAAGTGAGTTCCAGGACAGCCAGGGCTATATAGAGAAACCCTGTCTCGAAAAAGAAAAAAACAAAAACAAACAATCGAGCAAACAAACGGACCATCATGTATATGCCGGCGACCTTCATAACAAATCATAATTGTTATGGACTCCTTGACTTCAGTGACAGCCTAGAGTGGGGGATGTCTTTCCTGTGGCCCCTTAATTTTCATTGCACGGCTGTCCTGCCTCAAAATGACATGACCTGGCACAATTCAGGAGGTTGGAGATTCAAAGTAATCTAGGTCAACAGCGGTGGCTTGTGGGTTTTGATGCATCCGTCATAAAATGCTGTTAAGGTGTTTAGGGTTAGGCCGGTGGCCTCACTGACACTGGTGACCCAGATGGCCCCACTCAGCTGCAGCTATCAGGAGGCTCAGTTCCTCACAAGCAGGCTCTCATTCCTTGATATCATTTGCCTTTCTTTCTTTCTTTTTTTTTTAAGATTTATTTATTTATTATCTGTAACTACACTGTAGCTGTCTTCAGACTCCAGAAGAGGGCTTCAGATCTTATTATGGATGGTTGTGAACCACTATGTGGTTGCTGGGATTTGAACTCGGGACCTTTGGAAGAGCAGTCAGTGCTCTTAACCTCTGAGCCATCTCTCCAGCCTGATTTCTTTTCTTTTTTTTTTTTTTTTTGGTTTTTCGAGACAGGGTTTCTCTGTATAGCCCTGGCTGTCCTGGAACTCACTTTGTAGACCAGGCTGGCCTCGAACTCAGAAATCCACCTGCCTCTGCCTCCCGAGTGCTGGGATTAAAGGCGTGCACCGCCGCCACCACCACCTTGCTCTGATTTCATTTTTTTGAAGCGGGAAGATTCATCTTCACTGTGAGCAGACCCTGGGCCCTGAATGAGGAGAGAGGCAGCTGAGCACCAGTGATCCAGCTCTAGTTCCCTGCTCTCTGCTCTGGAAGGGGTGGGATGTCAGCAGTCTTTTCCAAGTTCCAGCCCATCCAGGCTTCCCTATGCTGATGGCTGTAGCTGAAAGTTGCCAGGCCACTCACCCTGTGTCTTGGTTTCTTTTCCATTACTGTGATAAAACATGCATGACCGAGGCAGCTTATAAAGGGAAGTGGTTAAGTGGGCTTACAGTTTCGGAGGGTTAGAGTCCTTGCTGACAAAGCAGAGCAAAAACAGGGGCAGGAACAACTGTGAACTCACATTGTGGTCCAGCAAAGCATGAGACAGAGCAAGATACTGGGAATGGCATGCGTCTTTTGAAACCTCAAAGCCCACTCCTGGTGGACACATCCTCTACCAAGGACACGCCTCCTAATCCTTCCCAATCAGTTCTACCAGTTAAGCATCAAGAATTCAAACATTGAGCCGGACGTGGTGGCACACGCCTTTAATCCCAGCACTCGGGAGGCAGAGGCAGGCGAATTTCTGAGTTCGAGGCCAGCCTGGTCTACAAAGTGAGTTCCAGGACAGCCAGGGCTATACAGAGAAACCCTGTCTCGAAAAACCAAAAAAAAAAAAAAAAAAAAGAATTCAAACATTGGAGCCTATGTGGGGGTCAGTACCTGTCAAGTGCAATCCTGAGAGCTGAACCCAGGCTCATAAGGACAGACCCTTGGCAAACAATGGTATTTTATCCTACAACTAGGCAAAGTCCACTGATCCATGGCCACTCTGCCTCTGTGAAATTCACACTTCTGTGGACTCAGGACTCAAAACATTGGGCCTTCCTAGGGGACTTTTTATTCAGGCATGAATCTCCCAACCTGGATGTAGCCTTTAAACATTTACCTGTTCTAGTTTTTCTGGGCCAGTCCCCTTTCAGGAAGAAAGTGGAGGAGCTATGTGTCCATGTGGGTAGAGCTTGGGACCTGTTCCCATCAGCCCTTGCTGGTGAGCTTGGGCAAGCCCTTATCCCTCTCTGGGGCTCTGGGTGCCCCTTATGGATGTACAGGCTGTGTTGGTTATGTCTGATAATGCTACAGATTCACTTCTGTCAAAAGATAGGACATTTTAGGAACCACCTCCACTGAAGCAAACGGGATCTTGTCATTCTCCCGGAAGCCGGTGTGCTGGCGGGAAACGGGGCTATGCAATATCTGGGTGCTGCAGGTCACATGAGGGACTCGCTGTCGAGACCTGTGACTGTATCCTTTACTGTGACAAACGGGTGGCAGAAAGACTCAACGGGAGAGACACTGACAAAGGCTTATCTGTCACTGTGGTGAAGATGTGGCTGCCACAGTGGCTCAGCCAGAGGCCGCAGGAAGTCCCGGGGTAGCTGCTGTGTTGCTTTTCCTGGGACAAGGCAGGCCACGGATGTGGCATTAAATAAAGAGACGCAGCCAGACAAAGGCGGTGCATGCCTTTAATCTCAACACTCAGGAGGCAGAGACAGGTGGATCTCTGAGTTCGAGGCCAGCCTGGTCTACAGAGTGAGTTCCAGGACAGCCAGGGCTACACAGAGAAACCCTGTCTTGAAAAAACAAAAGAAGTATGTGCAGGAATTCACACACACACACACACACACACACACACACACACACACACACACCAAAATGAAAAAAGAAAGTCTCACCCAGAGTCCAGCTTGGTGGGCCAGCGGGCTGTTCAGACTTCCTGACGGGAGCACAGTACAGGGAAACTCACAGACATGGGTGACTCAGAAAGCTGTGTCACCCAAAAGTCCCACATCTCCGAGGGTTGGCTTCATGAGAATTGCATCGTGGAGTTCTGCTTTCAGTTTTCCTTCCTGCTGTGACCTCAAGGGAGGTAGAGGGAAGCGAATGAGTCCTGGGGTTGGGAGCTGGTGACCTCTCCACCTCTCTCACTGTCTCCGATGAAGAGCTGCGAGTCCAGGATCCTTGCCGCACACCTGGTTGTCTCTGGGTGTGTCTGCTGATGTCATTGCTATGACTACAGGGATAAGGGGTCAGCTGGTCACCACAGCGACCTTTGCTCCACCACAGAGAATTTTCACAACCTCCCACAAGCTGGAGTGTTCAACGCATGGGGGGGGTGGGGGGGTGAGGGGGGGGCGGTACTGCACATTCGAGTCATCACCGTGACTAAACAGGGCTGTTCATTCTGCCCAGTGTCTTCTGCTTACAGTGCACCAAGCGCGTGACAGATGACCAGCTCTTCTCATTCACACGTCAACCCCAGAGAGCGGTTACTATAATTATCTGCCTTTACAAGATAAGGCAACCAAAGTCCTGAGGGGAAGGGACGATTCATGCCAAATCAAGCAGGAGAGGGGGAGGCAGGCCCAGCTTTCCTACCTCAAAGCCAAAGTTTCTGTGTTTCTGTTTCCTGTCACCTAACACCCCCTCTTGAGGCATTCTTGGAAGCTGAAGGGTGTGGCAAGGATGGAGAGGCTGACAATATGGGTTTGGGAACCAACACCAGAGTTGACCTTCTCTGGGCCTCAGTTTCCTCCTCTGTAGAATGAAGCGATGCTTTGCATAGAACTGAAAACGAGGGATGGTTTTTCAGTGGGTCTCGGAGAAGAGTGTGCCTTGCCTTCTGTGAAACCCAACACACGAGCTTCTTAAATGCCGATGTGAGATTTGAGATAGGAAGTAGTCAAGTGTCTCAGAGCCATTGTTCCACCCCAGTGGAGGTCTCAGGATCTTTAAGGCAGGGTAAGAGGACAAAAACAAAACCGGGAGTCTTTATCTAGAACTCTCCTTTCAGAGCCTTCCAGGGAAACAGAAACTTCTGGACTGTCATTGCTGAGTTCCAAACATTCCAGAGGTCTCAGCAGGAAATCTGTCATCATCTGACCCCAGCCTTGGCATCAGCCAGACAGAAGCCTGTCTGGGAAAGCCCCTCCCACTGGCAGCCTCTCTGCCTTGGTCCTGCCCTGCACTGAATCCACCCTCCCCACAGCTGCAGTAGCGCAGATGGCTGCCCAGCTCTCCCTCTGGGGTTGGGAGTCCCTTCTCTGGGCAGCAGCTTCATCCCTAGAGTACAGAAAACTGTAGCTCAAGGACACCCGGCATACTGTGTTCCTGATGCAGAGCCTTACCACAAGGTCACGAAGTGTCCTGAGTCCTTCTCAGCTGGTGCAGAAGTCTGTACCCCACAGCCCTCTGTTGGTGGATGGCAGGGCTCAGTCCTAGGGGTGTGATACTCTGGCAGTGGCTATGTGTCCCCAGTCTTGACTCTAGCACTGTCTGAGAGCCCTTTGAGGACAGTGCCGGACAGCGCTCCCCTTGGGTTCCCTCCAGGTTCTGCTGAAGGCTTAGTATCGACTATGGTGGGTGTGCTCCCGGGTCATCCTCAGTGCCAGTCACCAAGAGCTCTGATCACTGATAGAAGGACCCTCCACTTCTGCTTTACTCTGCTCCACTGAATCCCCAGGTCCCTCCGTCAAAGGCTCCTACTGGATTTCTTTTCTTTTCTTTTCTTTTCTTTTTTTTTTTTTGGTTTTGGCTTTTTTGGTTTTTTTCAAGACAGGGTTTTTCTGTGTTGCCCGGGCTGTTCTGGAACTCACTCTGTAGACCAGGCTGGCCCCGAACTCAGAAATCCGCCTGCCTCTGCCTCCCAAGTGCTGGGATTAAAGGCATGCGCCACCACGGCAGATTTCAAAATATATGTGGTGTGTGTGTGGTGTGTGTGTGTGGTGTGTGTGTGTGTGTGTGTGTGCGTGTGTGTAGGTATCTGCATGTCTGCCTGTGAGTTCACGGGCATAGGAAGACAAGATGTATTGGATTCCCCTGAAGCAGCTGCTGTGAGTGTTGGAAACTGAACTCAGCTTCTCTGGAACAGCAGCAAATGTGCTTAACCACTGAGCCATCTCTCCAGCTCATCTTGAGGTTTGACGCCTACACCAGTGGACCAATACACCTTCGCCTTCCCTCTGAGGAGTTCCCTTAAAACAACAAAAGCTGGGATCTAAAATTACCGGATTTTGGTTGTTTTCAGATAGGGTTTCCTGCAACCTAGGCTGGCCTTGAACTCTTTTTTTTTTTTTTTTTAAATATTTTTCTTTCTTTTTTTTTTAATTGGATATTTTCTTTATTTACATTTCAAATGTTATCCCCTTTCCTGGTTTCCCCTCAGAAAAACACCCTCCCCCATTCCCTCCCCGCTCCCCCTGCTCACCAACCTACCCACTCGCACTTCCAGGCCCTGGCATTCCCCCACACTGGGGCATAGAGCCTTCATAGGACAAAGGGTCTCTCCTCCCACTGATGTCTGACTTGCTGACTTGGACTTGAACTCTTTTTTTTTTTTTTTTTTTTGGTTTTTTGAGACAGGATTTCTCTGTATAGCCCTGGCTGTACTGGAACTCACTTTGTAGACCAGGCTGGCCTCGAACTCAGAAATCCACCTGCCTCTGCCTACCAATGCTAGGATTAAAGGCATGTGCCACCACACCCGGCATGGCCTTGAACTCTTGATCCTGGTGCCTCCAGCTTCCAAGTATGAAATTATATTCAACTCTTTGTTTTAAACCCGTGATAGGATTTGAACCCAGAGCCTTGTGCATGCTAGGCAAACGTTCCACCACTTGGCTCCCAACCCAAGGTCTTTTTTTAAAAGATTGATTTGATTTGTATGAGTACATTGTAGCTGTCTTCAGACACACCAGAAGAGGGCATTGGGTCCCATTACAGATGGTTGTGAGCCACCATGTGGTTGCTGGAAATTGAACTCAGGACCTCTGGAAGGGCAGTCAGTGGTTTTTTTTTTTTTTTTTAGTTTTTGAGTTTTTTTGTTTTTGTTTGTTTGTTTGTTTTTGGTCTTGGTTTTTTCTTTTTTTTTTTTTTTTTTTTTTTTTTTTTTTTGGTTTTTTCGAGACAGGGTTTCTCTGTGTAGTCCTGGCTGTCCTGGAACTCACTTTGTAGACCAGGCTGGCCTCGAACTCAGAAATCCGCCTGCCTCTGCCTCCCGAGTGCTGGGATTAAAGGCGTGTGCCACCACGCCCAGCTGAGTTTTTGAGTTTTTAGAGAATTTAGAGACAGGGTTTCTCTGTGTATCCCTGGATGTGCTGGAACTCAGAAATCCACCTGCCTCTCAGTCAGTGCTCTTAACAGCTGAGCCGGATCTCCAGTCCTCAGTCAGTGCTCTTACCTGCTGAGCCTTATCTCCAGTCCCCCAAGCCAAGGTGTTTATGCTTAGGCTCAGAGCAGCTCTCTTCCTGCCTTGGCCTCCCTGGTGCTGGGTTTATGCACACACCAGTGTCTGGTGTCACAGCCTCTCTTCTGAGTGCTGGCAACTGCGGGCTTTTAAAGGCCTCGAGGTGGGCGGGAGGTGACCGAGGAACTAAAGACACCCCTGTCTCCAGGCACCCGAGCACCTACTCACAACGTGTGGACGCAAGGCCTGGGGAAGTGAGCCCAGCTGTCTGATGACAGAGCTGACCGCCAGCATGTCTACACTGTCTGTCTCCTTGGCTTGGCTTCCCACAGGCTGAGACTCCGGGGTTGCATACCTCAGAACTCCATAGATGCACTCCAGGGCTTCAGGTTAATGTTTTCTCTGGATTCTCCTTGGGGACAGCAGCCAAGCTGGGCAGGCGCCACAGTGTGAAGGAGGTGGGGAGAAGGGGAGTGAGTCAGACACACACTGGACACCTGACTGAGGACAAGGCAGTGGGTGGGAAGCCAGCAGCCTGTCTTTATCTTTATTTACTTATTCTCCTTCATTATTTGTTTGTGTGGTGTTTGTTTTTGTCTCTCTATAGCTCTGGTTGTCCTGGTACTCACTCTGTAGACCAGGCTGGCCTTGAACTCACAGAGATCTGCCTGCCTCTGCCTCCTGAGTGCTGCATGTGTGCCAGCAGCACACACCCAGCGAGCTCCAGACTCTTTTTTTTTTTTTTTGGTTTTTTCAAGACAGGGTTTCTCTGTGTAGCCCTGGCTGTCCTGGAACTCACTCTGTAGACCAGGCTGGCCTCGAACTCAGAAATCCACCTGCCTCTGCCTCCCAAGTGCTGGGATTAAAGGCATGTGCCACCACTGCTTGGCCGGGCCCCAGATTCCTTTTTTTTTTTTTTTTTTTTGGGTTTTCGAGACAGGGTTTCTCTGTATAGCCCTGGCTGTCCTGGAACTCTCTTTGTAGACCAGGCTGGCCTCGAACTTAGAAATCCGCCTGCCTCTGCCTCCCGAGTGCTGGGATTAAAGGCGTGTGCCACCACGCCAGGCTATGGGCCCCAGATTCTTAATCCAGGCCTGCCAGACTCAAACTGACTCGCTCCTCATGAGTCCACACATGCTGTCTCTTCTTCCTTTCATCCCCACGAAGGCTACAGTGGCTTTAGGGGGCCAGAGACTAACAAAGGCCCCACCCCACGCCACTCAGAGGCAAACAGGATCCCTTCTCATCCTTAGTATCATCCCCATCACTTGAGGGGGTGCTTCTGGAAGGAGCTACAGAGAGATAAGAGTCCCTCCCAGAAGCTTCCATCAGGTTTTCCCTTACTTTTAGGAATTTTCAGAACTAACCAGAATTGCTTAAATCAGTCTTGGTCAGGAAATGCTTTAGTGGGACAGGTCATTCAGACAATACCTCCTGAGGCAAAGTGCTCAGAGGCCTGGGGGGGGACAGAAGGCAAAAGGCCCTCAGCCTCTGCTTCTGCAAGGAAGAGGAGGTCAGCAGAGCAAAGGACTTGCTTGAGGTCTTCCACCCAGAGAGAGGCGGAGCTGAGCTCCAAGGTTTGCTGGGTCTGCTTCCTTTCAGATATCTCTATTACCCTCTCCCCTCAGAAAGTGAAGCAGAGACTCATCAGGGGTCTGTAATAACAGCTTTGTCACTCCGAAGCAGAACGCATAACGTACAAGCCATTTCTCCTCCCATCAGCTGGAGGGGTGGGTCTCTCACCCGTCAGCTGGAGGGGTGGGTCTCACCCTCGTTTCACAGCGGAGAGTAAGAAGCTTGCCTGAGATGAGACAGGTGGAAAATGCTGGTATCTGAACTTCGCTTGGTATTCCAGGCTCCCAGCATGCCTAGGGGTCAAACTGGAGGCTCACATGGTGAGTTAAAGGTCAGATGAGACTGCCCTGGGCCAAGTAGGGACCCTGAGCAATGACCAGGGAAGGACAAAGGCCCACTGAGGGGCTGTGGACAAGCCAGCTGGCAGGCCAGGCCAGCTTGCAACCTGAGCCCATCACCACCCAGCCGCCCAGCCTCTCCGGTTCCGGTCTCCTTCCCACCCCACCCCCTCACCCCCCCACCCCCCCACCCCCGTCCAGGAGTCTAAGGTGGAGATGCAGGGTTGTCAGACAAGGGGTGCTCACAGTCTAATATACCACACTTCCACTCAGGGGCACCTCCAGAAGTTTGAGACAAAGTGTCTTGTTTTGGAGACAGGGAAACTGAGGCCAGTTGTGCACAACGGATTTTGTTCTCACTGTGCTTTCTGTTCTACTCCTAACCTCAGTCCACAGCCCAGGACGAGGCTTAGCGCTCAGCTGGCTCTCAATGCACACCGCCAGACTGGCTGAGTGAATATGAATGGGAGCCATGTTCCTGAGTACATAACACACGGGTAAAGCAGACTCAGGTGCCAGCCAACTGTTGGGAACACAGCTCCTCCCAAGCCCCCATGGCCATCGGGAAGCCAGTTACCAGAAACCATGGATGGCTTTGCTCTCACAAGACTAAGTCACTTACAGGCACACAAACAGGAAACCATCTCAACACCTACACATGAATGCACTTGCCAGGAACAAACCTACTGGGCCAGCTCAGGCACGGGATCAGAAGCCACCATCAGGGTCCTTGTGCAACCCTAAGGGAACCCAGAAAACTAGACAGAATACCCATGGCGCTGCCAACCCTTGAGAGGTGGAGATAGGAGAATCAGTTCAGCTACATAGTGATTAGAAGTTTGCCTGCGATACGTGAATACAAGGGATCTTATCTCAGAGAGAGAGAGAGAGAGAGAGAGAGAGAGAGAGAGAGAGAGGATAAGGAAAGGGAGGAAAGAAAGGAGGAGGGAGAGAAATTAGAATATAAGGCAGGAGACAATAGTCAAGTGGGTAGTGCATCCGATGCAAGAAACCCTGGGCTCCCTCTTAGCACTACCCAAATACACAAAACCAGCATGGTGGCTCACTGTACAACCCCAGTATGGGATCAAGAGGAGGATCCTCTCTCATGACAGAGCAAGTTCAAATCCAGCTTAGGCTACATGAGACTGAGCCTTACTCAAATAGCAAGAAAAAACAAACTATTAAAAAAAAAAACAAAACAAAACAACAAAAAAAAAAACACTGGAATGCCAGCCATTGTGGCATACACTTGATTATAGCTCTTGGGGGACAGAGTCAGGTGGATGTCTGTGAGTTCCAGGACAGCCTGGTCTCCTCACTCCTGTGAGTTTCAGGATCATGAGCTACATAGAGAAAGCCTGTCTGAAACAAACTCTCGCCGGACCCCAGAAGGAGCAGGCCACGCCTGGATGAACAACCAGGGTGAAGAACGACCAGGGTGAGTCCATGTTCTTGTAGAGGTTCATGAGGCTGTATGTGCCCGGGAAGTGCCAACAACCACGAGTCCATCCAGAGGAATGTGGCCGAGGCTGAGGCGGCCACAGACGGCTTTAGTGGTCTATTTAAAACTTATGCTATCTGTGGGGCCACTCAGGCAAATCTGATGATTCTGTTCTCAGATTGACTAAAGCCAACGGTGGCGTCTCAAAGAGCTCCTGGACAGAGGAAATTGGGTAATATTTGACATAATAACCGAGTAACAGAAACATTCCCAGGTCTCTCTGGGCTGGAAAGTCCACGTTTGTTTTCCTTCCTCCCTGCTGAGAGGTATCTGAGCTCCTGGTTGCCTCAGCCCAGCTCTCTGGGCCCTCCACTCCAGAGCAGTAAATGCTATGACCTAGCCAGCGTTGGGAAACACCAAGGTCAAGGGTCACTGCTTGCCCACAAGGGCTGTGTGAACTGAGAGAGGTATGGGGCGTGGAGGGTGGGGAGCCGGAACTAGGCACTCCTCCATCCCTTCCCAACCCCCATCTGCACAGCTGAGAAGTCTTTGCACCCACGCACACGCACAACACTATCCTTTGTCCCTGGCTTCTCATTGTTCCAGGGCCCTTACGTCATCCTTTCTCCAGAACTAGCTCGCGTCTGTGGCTGAGGCCGTTATGCAAAGTTTTAAACCAACAGAACCCAAAACGGATCCCTGGCTCCTTCGCGGTGATCCTTGAGTGGCTACAGTCCACCTTACAAGGTGTAAATGCCAGCTCCAGTCCCTATTTGTCAGAGCACTCACACCAAGGATCCAATTAGTTGATAGCCAACCTATAGGATCGTCCTATAGGACCTCCTGCCCCACCCCTAAGCAGAATTGAGGAAACCACGGTTGGCTTTGGGTTTTGCAGAGGGTTTCTTTGCTTCCTCTGACTTTTCCCTGCCACGGGGCCAGTAATGGGTGCTCTTGAACCCACCCGAAGACAGTGTTCATTGTTTATGGGGGTGTAATTCTCCTTCCTCCCTGTGGCCCCGCCTTCTTCCTCCCCGATGGCTCATTTTTGATGTTCTGCTCATTCGAAGTGATGGCCACGAGTTAGCTCATTAGGCAAATCTCTTGTCCTCTTTGAGCTTCGGTTTCTCCATGTATATATTTGGGCTGCTAAAAGCCACTCAACCAGGTTAAGAAAGAAGTGTGCTAAATGTGTTGGCTTCTGCCTGGGAGGCCGCACTAAGATGGCGTTGAGTCCTGCTTGGCTTTAGTGCTTGTGGCTGGCAAGAAGCCCAGAGGCAGAGGTCAGCCAGGAGAGGGAGGAGACTGGAATCTGGGCCTCAGCTGGGCACCAGGCTTGCTGAGTGACCTGGAATAAGTCCCCATCCCTTCCCAAGACTCAGTGTCTCCGTTTGCCAACTGAGGAGCACTTCCCAAGCTGAGAGGCCTGGGAGGAGACACTACCATGAGTGGAACATTTTTATCAAAAGTCCACACCTAATGAACGCTAAGATTTCTGAGTCAGGACTGGTATGAACCTTTAATCCCTGTCCTCGGGAGGCAAAGGCAGGAGGGCCTTGACTTTAGTCAGTCTGTATGATTTAAAGCCCTAGACAGGGAGGATGTAGTTGCCCAATTGATGGAGTGGTTGCCTGGCATGCTCGAAGCCATGTTCAGTCTCCAGTATGGCATAAAACTGGGTACGATGGTACATGCTGTAATCCCAGGATTCGGGAAGTGGTGACAGGAGCATGAGACCCTACATGTCACAAGCCCCATGTCCTGGGAAGGCCTAATGGTGGCGCCTGTTGCACACATGAATTAAAGCAACCCTTTCCTTATGGGAAGTACTGTTTGGCAAGGCTATCAGTGAGGCTGTGTGACCCAGCATGTTCCTAACATAGGCAGCCACAGGGTGATATCTGTATGGAACCTCTGTGGCTAGCTGGAGAAATGGCACTCCCCTCCCAGGAAAGTGTTATGCTAGGGGCGGGGTTGGGGGACATCCACAAAGGCTCCTCCAACCCTGAGCTTGGAAACATCCCAACAGTCGATTTGGTTCCTCCTGGGGAAGGAACTGCATGTGTTCCGCTGAATATTTCTGGCTTGAAGACCATTACCACTGTAGGAAGAGATCCGCCCCACTCCCATGTCGCTGTCTTGCACTGAGATGAAAAGGCAGAGGATGTCACTGTTCAGGGAAGTAAGGTAATGGGGTTGCCCAGATGGTAACACTGGAGCAGGAAGGGGGAGTGGGGATGTAACTGTCCTGGCAAAGATGAGGATGGTCTGAAAAGAGTGTCTTCTATCCCATTGGCTACCAGACTGTTGAATCAGGGAGTCTCCTGAGGCATTTCATGATGGAAGAAAGAAAAAGCAGGCGGGCTGTGGTGGTGCTCACCTTGAATCCTTCTTCTTTTTTTTTTTTTTTTTTT